>JASANE010020764.1:0-176829 GCA_030248225.1 Trileptium ribeirensis | reverse complement strand
CACCCTTGAGGTTACGATAGCCGGGGTCGCATGGGCATGGTGTTAGGAAGTTGCGCCATGCAGCTGCGTCACCGGTTATTACACATATACTAATGAGATAAAGAGTAGAAATATATATATAAAGTTGTACAAAACATCGTTAGGATTATTTTTTTTCATTTAGCCTACGTGCGGCTTAGTCTGTGAAATGTATACTAGCACAGATTACATTGTTCTTTTAGATAGCGCAGTTTTGTAAATAGCGCGTTTAGTCAATGGAACAGTCAATGAGTGACTGACAGCATGGTGACTACTACCGATGTCTAATATTCTACCTAACATTTATATTACTATGACATATTGATCATTCGGTGAATAATCAAACAGGATGCGGTAATACTTATATTCACTGAGTTATATAGATGTATCGGTGAATATCAAATTGGATCCCGTAATGCTTCTATTCATCAAGACATATCGATGTCTCCAGGAATCTCGAACTAGATCTGCTAATATTCATATTCAACAGGTTAAAACGATGTGTCGGTGAATATAAAACTGGATGCGGTAATACCACTATTCAACAAGAGAAGTCGATGTCTCACTGAAGAAAATACCTCACTGGAATAATGTATTAGATTCAGGAAGGCATATCTACGTGTCAATCTTGGCCTCGAATATCAAACTTATTTAAGTATTAAACTTGGAACCATAGCATTTTTTATAGTTTTACAGTAAAAATTGTTTATTTTTGTACTAAGAATATAATAATAATGCATGCACTACATACTACTATCCGTTTAATCATTGATGCAACAAACTTCTACTTTAGCAGCGTTAGCATTGTTGCTTTTAAAAATTTAAGCTTTCTATAAACTCTACGAACAAATCCTGTCCTTTTCATTCAATATATAATACATGTGTGATTACAACACTCTAACACTAAACTCATACTAACACTCTAACGTTCATGACGTAAAAAAATGACGTATAACAATCACAGATTATATTAATTTAACATACAATGTTAACACGGTATATATAGTGTGTTTGCGATTGGTTATTAAATTGGTTACCCGGAAAGGATGTCAATACCAGTTATATTCGATAATACATTTCTACTAAATTTTAAGACACTGGCTAAGTTAACTTTGTCGAAAATATTCCTGAATGTACTGCCATATTAGGTAACCCTACAATCCCAGGACGACTACATGGTTATGAGGTGTGGTTACGCATCTTGCTCGTTGCTGTTGTCGCGATCGCTTCTATGTGTCTCGACGCCATCGCGTGATAACGTACGCTGCGGAAATGCAGTTCACAATTTTTAATCCATGCCTATTCCATGTTTCGAACACGCTGCTTTCACGACGCTTTCGTGCTATGATGGTATTGCGGTGATCAGTATGCGTTGAATTCACCGTTCGTCCATGCGTAGGACGTGCCCGAGTAGGCAAAGACGATCTCGTTTAAGCATGTTTTGTAGCAAAACGTCATCTGCGAACCTTCTACGAAGCTCAGCACTGCTGGTCGGGTTAAACGTTGTCAGTCCAACGATGAGCCGAAGCAAAAGTTCTCGACGCTGTGTAATTGATGGTTGCCTCAATTTACAGGCCCCGTATCGGTTTTGTATTACAGACAAGGTTGAATTGCACCATAGTAGGCGGTTATTTTTGTTGCTATTGATAATTAGCAGTAATTTTGCTTCAACCGCGCTCCTTTGCTTGATTTACGTGGTGGCCTATCTTCAGTTCAGGCGAGCTAAAGCCAGTTAAGACGACATACAGGCAGCTACAGCGGTCGATATACTATGTTTTTAGGTGAATATTGCTTGGTGTGCCTGACGTATATTATAAGTTGCACCTTTGTCTTGACGCTACCTACTGTTAACCGTTTAGTGGTGTTGTTGACTAAACTGAGATTTAACTGCAGCTGCTCTAACGATGCGAAAAAACCATGCCATCACATAAAGCATAAGACATAGATATGGCCCAGGTCATAATTTTCTACAAAAAGTTTTAACGAAAGCTTGGTATTATCTTTGAGATAAAATGAACATCGATGAATCTTTACGTCTATACAATCGAGAATATCAGCAAATGAAACGTATGTTATCACCTATTACAAGTTACAAAATATAAATATATCCTATCTTGGGACCATGTCACCTTTAGGGACTGGACGTTATCGCTCCCGACTTAGGATTAGGCTTAGTACATGGCTCATGTAAGGACCTTAGCTTAGGCTAAGACTAAGACTAAGGTTTAGTATATCCAGAGCGGCATGGCATTGATTTCACTTCCGCCCCTAAAGGTTACATTGGCCCTATCTTGTACGACGCGTAATAGAGCTCAGATGAGATGGGCACTTAGCTCTGTATTTGCGCTGCTCTAATGATTTCCTACTTAAATTTTCAGAAAACAAACACGAATTGTAGACTTTTTAATTTTTGCTCTTTGGGCTTCCCCAAACGTTTAGCTTATAACTCTAGCCAGAGGCATCGGGTTGAAAACGGAGACCATTTGTTGCGCAGAATCCTGTCACTGATAGGTACAGGTTTACTGTTATGAATTTTTGTCAAAGCAGCTATTTTCGAGCTATAAGCCAATGTTTACATCATAACCCCGAAAAGGTAAAATTTTGTAAAATTTTAAAGCGTACGTTTCCCGCTTGTGTGTGTCGTAAGCGGGTGATCTATGAGTTAATAGGGTTATTCAATCCGTTTTACACGTTGGTTCCAATGTTTTAAACCTGTCTTTGTATTAACCCTGCGGGCCGGAAGAGGACTATATTTGCTTAAATTTTGACACTAAAAATAGTCAGATTGTGCCACTTTTTCGTCTAGACTTATATAGAGGCTGGCTTGTGAATACTATAAAAGAAATTGTACATCAAATAAGCTGAGCGATAGATGCATCATACAACTTAAAAATGATTCTTCACATTATTTTTCTTAAAATTTGTCATTTAATAATTCGAAATTTTGTTTTTTCAGTATTCGAAGGAAAAAATAATGAAAAATATGGTTTCTATGTGTGATTAAAACGGCAGCAGGGCAACAGTTAGACCATTGTCGTATATTATTGTTATTGTTGAGCTTAGGAACTTCATTTTGTAACCTTACAATAAAGTAACTAAGCGCAGATTAGTCGCACTCACTCCGTGTCCTCGCACAGGTCGAGTAACTAGTTAATTCTGAGCAACCTTAGATAAGAGTGTCATATATAGTATGAGGATGTTATATATGTCTCTCTTATCTAAGGTTGCTCAGAACTATACTAGTTACTCGAGCTGTGAGAGGATACGGAATGAGTGAGACTAATCTGCGCCTAGTTACTTTATCGCAAGGTTAAAAAATCAAGTTCCTAAGCTCAACAATAACAATAATATAGACAATGATCTAACTGTTGCCCTGCGGTCGTTTTAATTACACGTCGAAAGCATTCGATCATCATCATCATCAAAGCATCACATCATCTCGCTAAAGCATTCGGTTAGCAACGACATATGTACAGTCTGTGCCATAAGTAACTGCGCAACTTCTAACTGTTGCTGAGCGTGACATAATGTACTTACAACTTTCATACTTTCAGGAACTATAACCGAATATATTGTAAATGTCTACGTATAACAAAATGTCGGATACTCGACTTGATTTGGCTTATCAAACACCTACAGTAAGACGGCATTCAGGTAACCAAAAGAAAAGTGAAGTTGTGCGACAGTGATCCAGGCATTCGTCTTAACATCCCCCATATCATAAAAGTTTCAGTTCAATTAATAATAGGTTTGATCTAACAGGTTTCCTTTAGCTGACTTGCCCCAAATACGGAGACCACCGACTACATCTGGTGATGCTGCGATAGCTGATGTTTCCTATGATTTTCACAATAGGCCGACAAAGTAAATTCGCTGTTGTGTTGTTGAAACCGGCATAAACAAATCGACTGTTTTTCGAATTGTTGAAAGTCTATTTTTAAAGCCTTTTAGACTGACGTTAATTCATACTATGAATAAAGGATGATTATGGTCGCAGAATTGCATTTTTGAAAAATGAAAACGTCTCGACGATGATCCACACTTAGCTGAAGAGGTCATTTGGTTCGACAACAGCATTTTTATACTAAACGGCTACGTTAACTGGCATAATTATGTTTATTGGCATGCAGAATACCCTGATAACAATATCGAACACCATACGAATGTCCCTGGTCTGAGTATGTCGGTCGGAATGTGGTCTATTGTATTTTTTGGTCGTTATTTTTCGATGGTACTGTGAATGCATACAACAGTCTAATGATGCATATGGTATAATATACATAAATGAATATATTTTACGAGCTAGATGCAGTTTTATATTCAGTTCCGATGAAGTTTTCCAAATTGAGATGTATTTCCACCTGAACTGCCATTCGTTGTTGGACTTTGTATCACTTACATCAAATAAAGAATTTACCGGTAAGTAAAACACTTGGTGATAATCATAGAGACACAACAGGAAGTCGGGTCATTTTAAATGGGTTCCAGTGTCCTTCGGCTTTCCTCAAATTTCTAAATCTTCTCTTAAAATTTGTGTATTTGTAATTCCAGACAATAATTTGAGTGTTTATGACATTGGGCGCGAGTAAACCATAAGGTGTCTCTCAGACATGCTGTTTTATACTTTCGCATAAGAGTTGTCACGGAACGTTATTTGAATATTTTGAAATTTCGTCTCAAACAGTTCGCAAGCACACTGCTGTGCGGTTAAACAATAAATAAAGTGTATACAAAATTTTATGAATGTGCATTTATTTTCATACAAATTAATATAAGAATTTATACGGCGCATATATTATTTTTATACAAGTATATATTCAAACTCATGCATTATATACGTTATGTGCCATGCAACATAGATTTAATCAATGCATGTATTGCATTTGATTATGTGGATACTCGTACATTATGTGGTATATTTCATACTATAAAATGCTAATATTCAATCAACTACAGTTGTAATTGATTTGATATTCGTACATTACAAAAGTATCAACTGTCGCACTTACAATGTGTATGCAAACCAGGCCATACAAATAAACTATAACACAGTGCACATACATGTATAAAATGTAATTGATATTGTTGAGATAATACGTATTATTACTACTGCAAAGAAATTTTTTTAATATTTTGCGTGATATAACAGACAAATTCCTAAATTTTAGTTGTAGTATGTGGGCTTTTGGCGTGACATTACAAATGTATCAACTGTCGCACTTACAATGTGTATGCAAACCAGGCCATACAAATAAACTATAACACAGTGCACATACATGTATAAAATGTAATTGATATTGTTGAGATAATACGTATTATTACTACTGCAAAGCAATTTTTTTTAATAATTTGCGTGATATAACAGACAAATTCCTAAATTTTAGTTGTAGTATGTGGGCTTTTGACGTGACATTACAAATGTATCAACTGTCGCACTTACAATGTGTATGCAAACCAGGCCATACAAATAAACTATAACACAGTGCACATACATGTATAAAATAATTGATATTGTTGAGATAATACGTATTATTACTACTGCAAAGCAATTTTTTTAATATTTTGCGTGATATAACAGACAAAGTCCTAAATTTTAGTTGTAGTATGTGGGCTTTTGGTGTGACATTACAAATGTATCAACTGTCGCACTTACAATGTGTATGCAAACCAGGCCATACAAATAAACTATAACACAGTGCACATACATGTATAAAATGTAATTGATATTGTTGAGATAATACGTATTATTACTACTGCAAAGCAATTTTTTTTAATATTTTGCGTGATATAACAGACAAATTCCTAAATTTTAGCTGTAGTATGTGGGCTTTTGGCGTGACATTACAAATGTATCAACTGTCGCACTTACAATGTGTATGCAAACCAGGCCATACAAATAAACTATAACACAGTGCACATACATGTATAAAATGTAATTGATATTGTTGAGATAATACGTATTATTACTACTGCAAAGCAATTTTTTTTTAATATTTTGCGTGATATAACAGACAAAGTCCTAAATTTTAGTTGTAGTATGTGGGCTTTTGGCGTGACATTACAAATGTATCAACTGTCGCACTTACAATGTGTATGCAAACCAGGCCATACAAATAAACTATAACACAGTGCACATACATGTATAAAATGTAATTGATATTGTTGAGATAATACGTATTATTACTACTGCAAAGCAATTTTTTTTAATATTTTGCGTGATATAACAGACAAAGTCCTAAATTTTAGTTGTAGTATGTGGGCTTTTGGCATGACATTACAAATGTATCAACTGTCGCACTTACAATGTGTATGCAAACCAGGCCATACAAATAACCTATAACACAGTGCACATACATGTATAAAATGTAATTGATATTGTTGAGATAATACGTATTATTACTACTGCAAAGCAATTTTTTTTAATATTTTGCGTGATATAACAGACAAATTCCTAAATTTTAGTTGTAGTATGTGGGCTTTTGGCGTGACATTACAAATGTATCAACTGTCGCACTTACAATGTGTAAGCAAACCAGGCCATACAAATAAACTATAACACAGTGCACATACATGTATAAAATGTAATTGATATTGTTGAGATAATACGTATTATTACTACTGCAAAGCAATTTTTTTTATATTTTGCGTGATATAACAGACAAATTCCTAAATTTTAGTTGTAGTATGTGGGCTTTTGGCGTGACATTACAAATGTATCAACTGTCGCACTTACAATGTGTATGCAAACCAGGCCATACAAATAAACTATAACACAGTGCACATACATGTATAAAATGTAATTGATATTGTTGAGATAATACGTATTATTACTACTGCAAAGCAACTTTTTTTTAATATTTTGCGTGATATAACAGACAAATTCCTAAATTTTAGTTGTAGTATGTGGGCTTTTGGCATGACAAAACTAATTCTCCTGAATTTATATTTACTAAACGCGATTGAGGAATCACACGTTTTAATGTATGCGTTTCTGTTAATGGAGGAGCCAAACCTGAAATCTGCTATATGAACATAATCTGCTATCAACAAATATATCAACAACGGAATTATGATCAACAACAACGCGATCTTCGATTTTATAGAAAAATGCGCGTAGAAGCTAACTCATCAATTTTTGATTCATTAAGATTTTATTTAGTGACATGTTTAACTCTATCTCATTGGATCCCGTACCTCAGTTTCATTTCAAATCCGGTTTAAATTTTCACCGAAATTTCGTACTCTTCGGGTGACACATATTCTTTATCGCAACAGACATTAATTATTTGTTCGTTCAAACTTGAACTAATTTATACTTCCTGAGGATTTTTTAAAATACAGCAGTAAATTTGCATATCGTGGAAACCATCCCTTTAAAACTCAGACACATTAGGTTCAAATTGTGATGTTGCCCTATGGCAATGAAATATAAACCTCTCCGAATGGTTTTTTCTGTAAAGTGCTAAGCTTTGGACTAAAATAAGCTTTGGTGGGGCGGGGTCTCAATTGTCTCCTAAAAACCTGGAAGTGTAGACGTCCATAAAACATTAGGCGCTCCACCAAGTGATTCTTGCGGGGCAATTTGAAAAATGACCACGTCATCGTACGTGGTAAATACATGAGTATGAATGTGTGTCACTACTCTTCTACAAAATTTTTATAAAACGCTGCACTAATTATCGACAATATTACATTCAGACATAAAAAAGAACATCCAGACAACGTATAAAAGACGCAAGTGCATGTCCAATTAGCATAATTTCATTTCAGCTAATCTGTATATCTAGCAGTTCTCAGGCAGTCAGTCAGTCAGTCAGTCGTTCTTTTGATTTAATGCTTAAGCTTGAGCAATCTCACACATATTTATATTTACAGTAATTGAAACGGACTTTTATACTTTTTTGCGACAACACAACACACAAGATATATATACATACAAACATTAAGTACAGTTACAGTGTTAAAAAATACTGGAGTTTGTGAAATAGAACAAAACAATGAATTGTTGTCATTAATAATTAAAGAACCACATCGCCAAAACGTCGCAATGTGAAGAAAACAAGAACAAACCACAAACGGCGCTGTGGTAGTCTTTGATGAAAAAGTCACATGGCAGAACTTAAAATGAACAACAATAATCTATATATGCCATTCCTGATTGAGTCTACGATATACCTAATTATTAAATTTTAGCACTGCAGAGATATGAACTATACTAAATTTCTACGCCCAAGTCTCATTCGTTCACTGTTCTTCTACTTTGCTCATAAGTTGTTTCTAAGTCATAAAACGCGGTGCCCCCTGGGACTTACCAGGCTGCAGCCGGTCTGCATACAAAAAACCCAAAAAACCATCTTCGTATTAACATTGTACATATTTATGTAAAATACTTTGAGAAGATGTAGTATATAGTTGAAATTACGATAGATAAGATCAAAGAAAACAAATTGAAGTACTAGCCGCCAAATAATTTCCGCTTACAGAAAGCCAAATGATGTTGTGTGTAATATTGGATTGGATTATCGGTGTTTGCAAATGCCGTAATAATTCATCCGGCTCATAGCCCCTTTAGGGCTCGCACACTGTATGGCTAAACAAGAATAAACATCTCTTAGCACTGCAGGATTAGGTGATGGGCAGTGGCCGCAACTTAAACTTTAGGCTTTAATATAAGATTTCATTATTTAAGATCTTAGATTTAGACTAGGTCCACGTCTATGATTAGTATATCGAGAAAGGCATGGCATAATATAGATTTAACTTACGGTCTCAATATTTTACGTTGGCCAAGAAAATATAATTATGGTTGGAATTGTGTTACAACGTGGAGAATGACAGGAACTTTCCTTTATAATTTTCTGCAACCTAAGATTTGTCACAGCTACAACATTAGATGTTAGCAAATTTGGTTTTTAATTATAATGTATGTAGTTTTGTCCATAAGAATACAGTTAGCACAAACTCTGTAGCTTGCAATCTTCAAATCTGAGCTCGACTATTCCCCAATAAGCGAACGGCAAGCTAATTCATAAGGCGAAAAGTTTATAGTTTAAAGAATGGTATGTAAGGTAGCGCGAAATGTGTAGCTATGCACAATTTGAATCAATCTCAGACTGAATAATATACATAATGCATTAAACAATGTTCTACTGGCCTATCTATTTTATGAAATGCAAATAAATTGAGTTAAACGTCCGCAATTTTTATATAAAATGTGTGTTTAGTTTATTGAATTCGAGTGGAAGCTCGCGAGTGGAACGAGAATTTTCAATTTTGGCTCTGGAGGGGGGGGGTTGCATAGGTCTTGTCTGTGTGTGTCTGTGTGTGTCTGTCGCACCTGGATCTCGATAACGGTTGGGCGGATTTTGATGCAAGATAGCTCATTCGAACCGCAATGGTCGATTTAGGTGTAGTGACGGAGCCCGATTTTTGAATTTTTTGCCGTGGGAAAAGTTATGGGGCAAAATGACGTCATTTTGGCCCATTTTTCGGGCACCCCTCCAGTTTTTGCGACTTTTCTCAATAAGTACACGAGGTATCCGCAAACTAATAGGCCTATTCCATGTAGCTTTACCAGGGCTTTCCAATGATATATAACAAGTTTTTCAACTACTTCCCAATCTGGAGTCTATAAGCTTATAGTTGGCGCCAAATTTCATATTTGGTGAAAAGTCGTGGGAAATGCACCTAAATGTGTGTTTTTTGTTGCTTTTAGTGTCTTATATGGGGTTTTCTGGGCAGATAAACTCATTGCAAGTGTTAAAAATATTGTTGGGCAAATATTTTTACACTTCTGGTTCATACTTGGCATAAAAATGACGTTTTCGAAATTTTTGGTGACAAGTCGTGGGAAAAGCACCTGAATATGTGTTTATTGCTGGTTTTAGTGTCGGATGTGGGTTTTTTGGGCCGACAAGCTCATTACGAGTGTCAAAAATATTGTGTGGCAAATATTTTTTTACACTTCTGCTTCGGGGGATTGTTCTCACCACTCGAATTCTGGCTAGCAAGCGAGCTTCACTAGTTTATATAGTCTAGGTATTTTGGATCTAATAAATTTATTTATAGTAATTTGCAATTTGATTTTCAGCACCGCAAGAAATTGGAAGCTTATAGCTTGAATATTGCTAATGCAGATTAGTACATTACGAAATATGCAAATTTAAACTTAGTGTCAATACTCTTTCTTCACCGTACTGGCACTAGAATTTAAACAAGTGGATTATAGATTGTGTAGCCTTCCCAATGATAGAAAATCCGGCCTAGCGAAAAAATTAACATTTTGTAACTTATTTAATAATAAGTCTAGTCTTTTGCAAATTATTCCTAGTTATCATTGTGTAGCCTTCCCAATGATAGAAAATCCGGCCCAAGCGAAAAAAATAACATTTTGTTACTTATTTAATAATCAGTCTGATCTTTTGCAAATCATTTCTAGTTATCATTGTGTAGCCCTCCCAATGATAGAAAATGCGGCCCAAGCGAAAAAATTAACATTTTGTAACTTATTTAATAATCAGTCTGATCTTTTGCAAATCATTTCTAGTTATCATTGTGTAGCCCTCCCAATGATAGAAAATGCGGCCCAAGCGAAAAAATTAACATTTTGTAACTTATTTAATAATAAGTCTGGTCTTTTGCAAATCAGTTCTAGTTATCATTGTGTAGCCCTCCCAATGATAGAAAATCCGGCCCAAGCGAAAAAAATAACATTTTGTTACTTATTTAATAATAAGTCTGGTCTTTTGCAAATTATTCCTAGTTATCATTGTGTAACCTTCCCAATCATAGAAAATGCGGCCAAGCGAAAAAAAAACATTTTGTACCTTATTTAATAATCAGTCTGGTCTTTTGCAAATCATTTCTAGTTATTAAAAGCACGAATCATAAAAGAGGATACATACTGTATACATCGAATAAGGTGCCTTATAAAAAGGTGCGAAGTCAAAAATGGTGACTTGGATTTTTTAAACGTAAAAAATTATCAAAAATATTTGATAAATGAAAAATTTTACATTACCAATTTACATGTACTGGTGAATATTTTTTACTATCCGATGCGTATATAAGCTGCGCGTGAGCATTTCGCTTGCTTTTGAGTATAGTATAAAGAACTCCATATTTTAGGATAAACTCTGTGTGCCAATTAATTCGTGAGTTTATCTGTAACTTGTCTCTTAGTTGACCGATTTCGCTAAATTTTCGGCGTTTTCAATGAGCCTCGCCCAGCCCAAAAATCGTCTATAGTAAAATTACAGCGACACTTTTGGTACCATTCCATTTGACTCAACGACACGTTCAGAAAATGTCCCCTAGAGACATAATTATAATAAATAATTTTCCGATATTTTTATGTTACATTTGTAGAGGTCTCCGAAGAAACGATCCGAGTAGTGTGGTGCCAAAATTTTGTCGATGTTTTCATGCGGCTTTATGATCGAATTTGTGAAAAGTGTTTTGGTTGAAAACTTGTGTAAAACTTCGGGGTTATGCTGCGATATGATCGTACTAATTTTTGTTAGCTTCCACTCAGCTCGTAAAATGCTATTTAAGCCGCATGCATTTAAAATTATGAATTTATAGCTTAAAAATTTTGCCGAAATATTTAGAGAATTCATCGGTAATAAAACAACGAAAAATATTTATGATAAATATGACTCTAATGTACATTTTCTGAACTGCCTTTCCGAGTTGAATCGCATTGTAGCATGTCTGTAGCTACATTTTTTAAATGAACGATTTTTCGGCTGGTGATTTGTGGATATTGCCAATCAGTGCAAGTACACTAATTCACTTACCTCTGGCGGCATCGTCCGGCTAGATAAGAGCCATTTATGTGAAGAAATACGATCTTATGATTTGTATATGGAACCTACATGCTACAAAATGCCATCGAAAGTAAACCTAACATGCTAGATGTTGTTATACATGCTGTAATACCAAAGAATTGGAAATCCTATCATTTCATAGTTTTCAGCAAACTCTTACTATTCAAAGCATTTTGACGTATATGTTTTCAATTAATTGCTGATATACAAAATAATGTGTCCATCACTGGAAAATTTTTGTTACATGCGACATGTCGTACGTACCTGCATTACATACGATATGTTATTAAATAATTCTCGTTAGGTGATGCAGCTGTAAACATTAAACAGCTTCGTTAGTAGCTAGAAATCTCGAATAATATATAGGTTGTTCAAGATAAACATCTATGGCTATATTCATGTGCCATTTTAAACGTGTTGCAAGCTACGTACGAACTGGTTGACATTGACATCGATAGTTTGTGTATAAAAACAATAGACTTCATCTACCGTTTACGTTTAACGGGGCACTATATTTTTCTAATCATCGACTCTTAAGCTGCTATTGTCCTTGCAACAAGTTTTGTGCAGTATTGAAATACATGGAATAGCTGAGCACATAAGCCCAATAGTTAAAATAAATATTTTATACACCCGTATAGTGCTGGAATTATAGAACGCCGTTGAATCTGTGAAGGAGCAGGCTATAATAAAAAGATTATAAAGCCTCATTCATAGGATGCAAAGACTCATTGAAGAATAAGAAGCGTCATCAGTGTTTATTTTATAAGAGACAGGCAGAATAAAATGGTTGCCCCTCCAGCTTAATTTATAGGGTCTGTCCCTACCTCTGCCGTTATCACCGCACCCTGCTCCTGGGTGCCTGGGTTGAATACATATTTGCTCATAAAGCTAACTGATTAAAAATTAAAAACCTCTCAACGGTTCTAACCGAAAAATTGTGTATCACTTAGTAATAACTAGCATAGCTTCTACATAATACAAGTAAACCTATAAATAAATCCCATTAGTCAACAATTGCAAAGATCAACAATAAAAGACGAACCGCTTAAAAAATCATTTATATAATGCATCGAACTTACAATGACAGTCACTCTTGAATAAACATTATATACATTGTTCAGCTTGTTACTTAGGCTAAACTATACCCTTTTCCTCAATCATATCTTGGCATCTTAGTTGCCTATAGTTACCACATACATTATTTAAGCTTTAGTCAACATATAATAACATAACAATAAAATAAGACAATGCGAAATCCATAATTTTTTAAATACTGTCGCACTTAAAGAACCATCAAACATTTAAACACTTAAAGAAACCTCTTATGTTCTCGCCGATTGTTGGACTTTAAAACAACAGTCTTTATTTGTTCTTTGCATCATGAATGAAGAAAACAGTGCACCATACTTAAACGTTTATTATAGCGATAAATATACATTTACATATAAAAAGATTTCACTGAGGAGCTGATCCCGCGACACAGTGTTCAAACTCAAGAATCTTGGATATATCGTTTTAGTTTTTTCGGCGCAGTTTCTGCTACATTAGCAAAATGGATGGCTTCATTTAAAGATTTACCATGAACACCATATCATTAAACAAAACATTGTGCATAAAAGTTCACAACAACGTTGTTCAAATTGACTAACGTTAACTAACGTAATTTTTTCAAATGTTTTAAAAAATAGAAAACCCACGTATCCTATCAAATCATTTGGTTATTTCTTTCCATTTTTGAATAAACATACAGAAACTGTAGCATTCGCAAATCTGTGCCCAAGATACCAAACATGGTATTGAAATTGGTAATAATTGGTAGTTAAAATATATCGTGTTTAAGCTTGCAAATACGTCTTTTATTACTAAGGTTCGTAAGCCAATATGTTAGCCGTTATCTAGACTATATTGGCATATTTGTAAAAAATGCAATATTTAGACAGGGTTCGAAAACAGATGATCTTTGATTATAAGTACCATATTATCAGTAATGAAATCGGCTAGGTTACTTTCAAATTATATACCCACAAGCACTAGGTACTGCACGGGTATTATTATGCCCGAGAATGTAATAAACTAACAAGCAAGATGGCCTATAAAGTCAATACAAAATCAACAGTTGCAAAGAAATCTTAATCCAGAAGACAATTTAAGTTAAATTGTATTTCAAAAAATATATTTACATACATTAGGCACAAGATACTAACATCGGAGCTATGACTCTTTTGTTCCGTCTCGTAGAAGAGATCATACATGCTATTTAATACTTGCTGCATACCAATCAATATCGTATGTACTGTAAAAATTTGACTCAAACCAGCCTGAGAACTTCCAAAACATACGATAACAGCATATTTGTCCAAACTCTGTGGGCTCTGGGAGACGGAGGTTCATGAGCTCGACGAGGCGGTACACGGCGGGGCTTAGGCCAGGAATGGTAATCCAAAAATATCCCCCGGCTCCCCAATTTGTCCTCATAATTTTTCGTATTTCCTGCAATTTTGTCTTAAATTTTGCAATGTTGGCGCGCTGGGGAAAAAGCATCCAGAGAAACTTCATCGGGAGAGAAATATGGCTTGCCAGAAACTTCCGAGGTTTAGAATAATCCGTGCCTTAAGGGGTAATCTTAAGCCTTAAGCCCTACACTGCCTCGCGGAAGAAATGGATGATAGTAATTTTGTGAATCATGGTAATTTTCGCCTTCTTTTCCCATATAAATAGCATAAGGTAAAAATATTGCAAAAGATTAGAGTTACAGTAAACTGGTTTCCCAATAATACACAAGTTAAATTTACACATATTCTGGCCCTAAGTAAGACTGTAACCGTTTATTTTAGTTGAAGCCACTTAACGTCATACCTTCTAGGAAAATTTCAGCAATATTGACTGACTCATTAAGTAAGCTACATGATATAATATTAAAGTTTGTATTAAATTCTACCTGAAAAACTACGTATTATTCAAGACAAATTTCAAACAATCTGAACTTTTCAACTTTTAATGAAAATGTTAAAACGTTCATTTCAAATCCTAGACAATCAATTCTTATCTGACTTGGTATTTATTGCAACCTGCGAAGCTGGAATATCCAAAATGTTTTTCCGGGGAGATTCGGACCTCAGCCAAACTTTGATTAACAAAATGCTCTACTTTTTATATTTTTTCAAATTTCTGTCCCAGCTTGATCTCACGAGAGGATATCGATTCCCATCTTCCCTGAATGTGAATTATTTGCAGATGACGGGCTTATTATTATTATTACATAACGTACTAAAACTAAACTCTTAAAGTTACCCTTCAAGCTTTGAAATTGTGGACTAAAACGGATTACAACGAATTTTATCTTGGTGTACTTAATGCTTGAAACCATCTTGGGTTATAAATACATCTATAAGTTGTAGTTAGCAACATTTTCCCATTTTTCATTTGTGAATATCTTCAATGTTGTCCTGGGCGTACAACCTTTGTTTAGCACACATTTATCTGTGCCACAGTATTTATATACTTCACAGTCTATAGACAATATATTGTCAATCTAGTCATTTCGCTTCATAATTACAACAACCTCGTTTAAATTTCTCTGACTATTTATATGAAAACGTTCGTACCAAACAATCAATCTATGGTTATTATTTTTTAGTAATAGTCTTCCACAACAAGTACTAAATAAATGTCTATTGACATCTGTTCTCGCTAGCGTTTAACAAACGTGTGATGATTCTTTGAAAGCACCAGTCATTCTGTCAGTCGGTCAGTCAATAGAAGGGTAAAAAAAGAAACGTAATCAGTAAAGACTATGTGAAGAAAATAAATACGAATATTTTTTTCTAATAAAAACCAACAATACTTAATAGATGAAATCGCAATTTAAAATATATATACCAAAAAAATAGCTGAATATATAAATTTGCGTTGCTATCAATTTTTTTACCCAATATCCCACTGCCCTATATATGAAAGATATTTGTAGAGTTCAAATTACACATTGAGTACCGGTCTGGTTTTCCTTGTTGTTGTTGTTTAATAAACGAACGTAGTCGAAAGTAACAACAGCATGATAAACTATTGTATGAGCAAAGAGTTAAGGGTGTAGTGTTGCTAACAATAATTACAAGCATGACATTTCACGATATAGTACAATAATGAATATGTGAACGGTATGCCCTTAGTAGCTGCTTCAAGTCTCCAAGTATTTAAGAAACCTTTAAAAGGAAATAAATTTGGGCCAGTTTCTAAAATTTAGTAGAAAACAAATATTAGTGGAGCGGGTCTACCCCTGCCCTTCTGTTTATATTTTACTTGAACAAAAATAATTTGTATGAACATTTCTTTACCAAATTTGTATTTAATATGAATACACTATAAATTGTTTTGTCGACAAAACTTATATTATATTTTACGCAGATATATAGGCGGATGTGAGAGGCAAGGTTTAAAACCCCTGTCTGCCCTTACGTTATTCATTTCCTTATGTGAATGAATTCTGGCTGAAATTGATCCAGTTTCCGAACAATTAAAGATTTCAGAAGAAGGTCGCTTTCAAAAAATCCGAAAAATATCCTTTTCTCTCTCAATTTGTGTAAATTTGTTCTCGACGCGGTGCAACGGACTTAGTTTATGTTTAAGTGAATGCAGTTTTTCAGCAATTTAAATTTTTAGAAGAACATCAGCTCGTATAAAACAACAAATATGGTTTTCTCTCCAAAATTTCGCGCAGACACTTTAGTATTATGTTGCTTACACTATTCCACGCGGACACTGACACCGTACGCAATTAGACAATGAACTGCTGCAGTGTTCGTTACACAACGGCTGTTGTTATATTGCAACAAGTATTTTAACTATCACTACAACCTTCGTGTTATAGCTTCCATTTTTCAAACACCGTCTGTAGTGAGCATTGAATTTTTATGTTACAGTGCTTGTAACAACTATATTTGAAGTTTCATAAAATCTGTCTGTATCAAATTGCAATGCAGTTGATCTTAGTTACTAAACTGGATAGAAAGACAAATAAGGTAGCATCGGTTCAGCCATAATGAAGCTACACAAGATAAGCCTAATATTTGTACAGGTTGAGCACTAAAATATTAGGATTTGACCCTTGTTTAACTCCCCGGAAACCCATATACGGTTTACAGACATACTAGACTACACTATGTGAAAATTTTAGCAATGTCAATTCAACTATCCTCAATGTATATCTAACATCAGCATTTTGTACAAAAATTGTTTGGTCGAATTTTCTCCTTCTCATTATTTGTTCTTTGAAAGCACATTTGGAATATTGACACAAAATGTCTGACTTGTGAGCTGATATAATGCAGGATTCACATTAATTGCATCCATCAATCATACACGTTAAGTATATATGGCTATCCGGCAATTGCAAACAATATAGGAATTTCGTGTAGTACGAAGTACAATTTTTTGATTGCATTTTCTTGTTTATCTTAAAGATTATTGAAACATTTATGCCCAATCATTCTAGTGGTTACCGTGGGGTTTCAGTTTGGTGAAACAAACTTCTTCGCCTAGAAAAATATATATTCTAAAAAATTGGACTAAACTAAGCTCTAAAGAGACATATCTTATAAAGCGAATAGTACACCTTAGGCAAATTACGAAAGAAAAACTATAGTTTGGGCGTAATTATTATTTCACCTCACGTAAGCCTTTAAAATTATTAAATTTTACAGGTTTTTTGTGCTTTCAGTATAATAATGCATTATATTTTCGTCAATTATATATAAATCAATCATGGCGATACCGCGTATTGCTCTCATGACTAGAATATAAACAACATTTAAAAATAGACCTATAATTTCGATAGCTATTATATATGATTATGGTTCCAATTATGATTATTATATAAAAATACAAGCTAAGATGATTGTTCTCAGCGGCATAGTCGTAAATTTATGAGAATAAATGATCGGGACCACAGAGAGAACAGTTCCTGAAAGGTCACAACAAAAACATGTTTGTTAATCCGTCCAAACTGATATGATATATACACAACTATTCGTCTTCCTGTAAAATCTTCCTGTACCCCAAAAAATCTGATTTTCAGATCAAAACTGCGTATATACTTGTTTTTAAATTGTCTTGTCTACTCTTTACGACTCATCTTACAACATCAATTTTTTATTGTGTTATATTTTAAACTTTTTTTTAAACTTTTTAATGTCCCGAACATACATCTATTTTGTTGCTTGCCATTCGATAATTTTGAAAAACAAAATAAAAAAATTCCGCTATGGAAGCGTGAAAGTGATTTGCGATAATCGATTTAAACAGCTCTAGCTCTCAGAATATTAAATTTTTTTATTTTTAATGTCTGCTCCAGAGTTTGACAGCTTGTACTGGCATTCGGCACTGCTAGCTCTACACTAAATGGTGCCAGCTTATAATTAATTTTGGTCTGTTCATAAAATAAAGTATCTCTAATAGAAACTCAGAACCTACTGTATATGCAATGGTAGAGTTCTCCGCATTAATACAAAACGTTAAATCAGCAAAGAAATCTAGTTCAGTCGTTCCTGAACTGTAAAACGGGTATCCTGTTATTGTATCCCAAGTTATAGACCAGGAGACTCGGTATTTACAAATAAAATTGCGATCGTCAGTGTCTAAACCAAGTTGGAACACAAAATGTATTAAAAATTGGAAACAAACGACTTGATCTTTCGACAAAAATTGAAGAAATTAAGTTATAGACTAGGAGACTCGGTAAATACAAATAAAATCGCGATCGTCAGTGTCTAAACGAAGTTGGAACACAAAATGTATTAAAAAATTGGAAACAAACGACTTGATTTTTCGACTAAAATTGAAGAAATTAAGTTATAGACCAGGAGACTCGGTATTTACCAATGAAATTGCGATCGTCAGTGTCTAAACGAAGTTGGAACACAAAATGTATTAAAAAATTGGAAACAAACGACTTGATTTTTCGACTAAAATTGAAGACATTAAGTTATAGACCAGGAGACTCTGTATTTACAAATAAAATCGCGATCGTCAGTGTCTAAACGAAGTTGGAACACAAAATGTATTAAAAAATTGGAAACAAACGACTTGATTTTTCGACTAAAATTGAAGAAATTAAGTTAAAGACCAGGAGACTCTGTATTTACAAATAAAATCGCGATCGTCAGTGTCTAAACGAAGTTGGAACACAAAATGTATTAAAAAATTGGAAACAAACGACTTGATTTTTCGACTAAAATTGAAGAAATTAAGTTATACACCAGGAGACTCGGTATTTACAAATAAAATCGCGATCGTCAGTGTCTTAACGAAGTTGGAACACAAAATGTGTTAAAAAATTGGAAACAAACGACTTGATTTTTCGACTAAAATTGAATAAATTAAGTTATAGACCAGGAGACTCGGTATTTACAAATAAATCGTGTGTGGTTTATCGCGATCGTCAGTGTCTAAACAAGAAGTTGGAACACAAAATGTATTAAAAAATTGATGTTGTACAGATGTAGATCGTAAAGATTAGACAAGACAATTTAAAAACAAGTATATACGCAGTTTTGATCTGAAAATCAGATTTTTTGGGGTACAGGAAGATTTTACAGGAAGACGAATAGTTGTGTATATATCATATCAGTTTGGACGGATTAACCAAACATGTTTTTGTTGTGACCTTTCAGGAACTGTTCTCTCTGTGGTCCCGATCATTTATTCTCATAAATTTACGACTATGCCGCTGAGAACAATCATCTTAGCTTGTATTTTTATATAATAATCATAATTGGAACCATAATCATATATAATAGCTATCGAAATTATACGTCTTATTTTTTAAATGTTGTTTATATTACTAGTCATGAGAGCAATACGCGGTATCGCCATGATTGATTTATATCTAATTGACGAAAATATAATGCATTATTATACTGAAAGCACAAAAAACCTGTAAAATTTAATAATTTTAAAGGCTTACGTGAGGTGAAATAATAATTACGCCCAAACTATAGTTTTTCTTTCGTAATTTGCCTAAGGTGTACTATTCGCTTTATAAGATATGTCTCTTTAGAGTTTAGTTTTGATCCCCAATTTTTTTCGAATTTATATTTTTCTAGGCAAAGAAGTTTGTTTAACCAAACTGAAACCCCACGGTAACCACTAGAATGATTGGGCATAAATGTTTCAATAATCTTTAAGATAAACAAGAAAATGCAATCAAAAAATTGTACTTCGTACTACACGAAAATTATACTCTATATTGTTTGCAATTGCCGGATAGCCATATATACTTAACGTGTATGATTGATGGATGCAATTAATGTGAATCCTGCATTATATCAGCTCACAAGTCAGACATTTTGTGTCAATATTCCAAATGTGCTTTCAAAGAACAAATAATGAGAAGGAGAAAATTCGACCAAACAATTTTTGTACAAAATGCTGATGTTAGATATACATTGAGGATAGTTGAATTGACATTGCTAAAATTTTCACATAGTGTAGTCTAGTATGTCTGTAAACCGTATATGCGTTTTTTACAAGGGGAGTTAAACAAGGGTCAAATCCTAATATTTTAGTGCTCAACCTGTACAAATATTAGGCTTATCTTGTGTAGCTTCATTATGGCTGAACCGATTCTACCTTATTTGTCTTTCTATCCACTTTTAAGTAACTAAGATCAACTGCATTGCAATTCATACAGACAGATTTTATGAAACTTCAAATATAGTTGTTACAAGCACTGTAACATAAAAATTCAATGCTCACTACAGACGGTGTTTGAAAAATGGAAGCTATAACACGAAGGTTGTAGTGATAGTTAAAATACTTGTTGCAATATAACAACAGCCGTTGTGTAACGAACACTGCAGCAGTTGCATCTTCTAATTCGTACGGCTGTTTACGTGTCCGCGTGGAATAGTGTAAGCAACATAATACTAAAGTGTCTGCGCGAAATTTTGAGAGAAAACCATATTTCTTGTTTTATACGAGCTGATGTTCTTCTGAAAATTTAAATTGCTGAAAAATTGCATTAACTTAAACATAAAACTAAGTCCGTTGCACAGCGTCGAGGAACAAATTTACACAAATTGAGAAGAGAAAAGGATATTTCCCGGATTTTTTGAAAGCGACCCTTCTTCTGAAATATTTAATTGTTCGGAAACTGGAATCAAATTTCAGCCAGAATTCATTCACATAAGGAAATGAATAATTTAAGGGCAGACAGGGTTTTAAACCTTGCCCTCCTCCACATCCGCCTATCTTGTTGTGCCGTAGAATATAATATAAGTTTATCGACAAACAATTTATAATGTGCATTATCTAAATAATATTACATAAATAAATGTTACCATACAAATTATTTTTGTTCAAGTAAAATATAAACAGAAGGGCAGGGGGTAAACCCACTCCACTAATATTTGTTTTCTACTAAATTTTAAAAACTGCCCAAATTTATTTCCTTTTAAAGGTTTCTTAAATACTTGGAGACTTGAAGCAGCTACTAAGGAGCATACAGTTCGCATATTCATTTATTGTACTATATCTATGGTGAAATTCATTCTTGTAATTATTGTTAGCAACACTACACCCATTAACTCTTTGCTAGTCAATAGATTTATCATGCATGTTGATCTTTTCGACTACGTTCGTTTATTAAACAACAACAACAAGGAAAACCAGATAAGTACTCAATGTGTAATTTGAAATCTCTACAAATACTCTTTCATATATAGGGACAGTGGGATATTTGGTAGAAAAATTGATAGCAACGCCAATTTATATGTTCGGTATCTTTTTTGGTATATATATTTTAAATTGCGATTTCATCTATTAAGTATTGTTGGTTTTTATTAACAAAAAATATTCGTATTTATTTTCTTCGCATAGTCTTTACTGATTACGTTTCTTTTTTTACCCTTCTATTGACTGACCGACTGACAGAATGACTGGTGCTTTCAAAAATCATCACACGTTTTGTTAAACGCTAGCGATAACAGATGTCAATCAACATTTATTTAGTACTTGTTGTGGAAGTCTATTACTTAAAATAATAAGCCCATGAGTGATTGTTTGAAGTACAAACGTTTTCATATAAATAGTCAAGATTTAAACGAGGTTGTTGTAATTATGAAGCGAAATGACTTAGATTGACAATATATTGTCTATGACAGTGAAGTATATAAATACTGTGGCACAGATAAATGTGTGCTAAACAAAGGTTGTACGCCAGGGACAACATTGAAGGTATTAGCAAATGAAAAATGGGAAAATGTTGCTAACTCAGACTTTATAGATGTATTTATTTCCAAGATGGTAAATTCAGCATTAAGTACACCAAGATAAAATTCGTTGTAATCCGTTTTAGTCCACAATTTCAAAGTTTGAAGAGTTACTTTAAGAGTTTAGTTTTAGTACGTTATGTAATAATAATAATAAGCCCATCATCTGCAGATACATTAACATTCAGGGAAGATGGGAATCGATATCCTATCGTGAGATGGAGTACGGACAGAAATTTGAAAAAATATAAAAAGTAGAGCATTTTGTTAATCGAAGTTTGGCTAGAGGTCCAAATCTCCCCAGAAAAACATTTTGAATATTCCAGCTTCGCAGGTTACAATAAAATACCAAGTCGGATAAGAATTGATTGTCTAGGATGTGAAATGAACATTTTAACATTTTCATTAAAAGTTGAAGAGTTCAGATTATTTGAAATTTGTCTTGAATAATACGTTGTGGTTTTCAGGTAGAACTTAATACAAACTTTAATATTATATCATGTAGCTTACTTAATCGTGAGATACAATATTGCTGAAATTTTCCTAGGAAGGTATGACGTTAAGTGGCTTCGACTAAAATAAACAGTTACAGTCCTACTTAGGGCAAGAATATGTGTAAAATTAACTTTTGTGTCTATTGGGAAACCAGTTTACTGTAACTCTAATCTTTTGCAATATTTTTACCTTATGCTATTTATATGGGAAAAGAAGGCGAAAATTACCATGATTCACAAAATTACTATCATCCATTTCTTCCGCGAGGCAGTGTAGGGCTTAAGGCTTAAGATTACCCCTTAAGGCACGGATTATTCTAAACCTCGGAAGTTTCTGGCAAGCCATATTTTCTCCTGATGAGGTTCTGCACGCTTTTTCCCCAGCGCGCCAACATTGCAAAATTTAAGACAAAATTGCAGGAAATACGAAAAATTATGAGGACAAATTGGGGAGCCGGGGGATATTTTTGGATTACCATTCCTGGCCTAAGCCCCGCCGTGTACCGCCTCGTCGAGCTCATGAACCTCCGTCTCCCAGAGCCCACAGAGTTTGGACAAATATGCTGTTATCGTATGTTTTGGAAGTTCTCAGGCTGGTTTGAGTCAAATTTTTACAGTACATACGATATTGATTGGTATGCAGCAAGTATTAAATAGCATGTATGATCTCTTCTACGAGACGGAACAAAAGAGTCATAGCTCCGATGTTAAGAATTGTGCCTAATGTATGTAAAAATATATTTTGAAATACAATTTAACACTTAAATTGTCTTCTGGATTTGATTTCTTTGCAACTGTTGATTTTGTATTGACTTTATAGGCCATCTTGCTTGCTAGTTTATTCATTCTGGGAATATAATAATCCCCCTGCAGAACCTAATGCTTGTGAGTATATAAATTTGAAGAAAGTAACCTAGCCGATTTCATTATGATAATATGGTACTTATAATCAAAGATCATCTGTTTTCGATTCCTGTCTAAATATTGCATTTTTTACAAATATGCCAATATAGTCTAGATAACGGCTAACATATTGGCTTACTGGACCTTACATAATACAAAGACGTATTTAAGCTTTTTCAAACTCGATATATTTTAATTACCAATTATTTACCAATTTCAATACCATGTTTGGTATCTTCGGCACAGATTTGCGGAATGCTACAGGTTTCTGTAAATGTTTATTCAATAGTGGAAACAAAATAACTATTTTATAGGATACGTGGGTTTTCTATTCTTTTTAAACATTTGAAAAAATTACGTTAGTTAACGTTAGTCATTTCTACAACGTTGTTGTGAACTTTTATGCACAATGTTTTGTTTAATGATATGTGTTCATGGTAAATCTTTAACGAAGCCATCCATTTTGCTAATGTAGCAGAAACTGCGCCGAAAAATCATCCAATATTTAATTGAACACCGGTGTTGGTATTAGCTCGTCAGTGAAATCTTTTTATATATGCAAGGCAATGCCCCACAAACGTCCAAGTAGCTTACTTGTTTCTTCATTCATGATGCAAAGAACAAATAAAGACTGTTGTTTTAGCTTCAAACAATCGGCGAGAACATAAGAGGTTTCTTTAAGTGTTTAAATGTTTTATGGTTTTTTTTCTTTAAGCGCGACAGTATTTAAAAATTTTAATGGATTTTGCATCGGCTTGATTTTATTGTTATGTTATTATATGTTGACTAAAGCTTAAATAATGTATGTGGTAACTATAGGCAACTAAGATGCCAAGATATGATTGAGGAAAAGGTATAGTTTAGCCTAAGTAACAAGCTGAACAATGTATATAATGTTTATTCAAGAGTGATGGTCGATTGTAGTTTCTATGCATTATATAAATGATTTTTTAAATGTTTTGTTTCTTTTATTGTTGATCTTTGCAATTGTTGACTAATGGGATTTATTTATAGGTTTAATTGTATTATGTATAGGTGATGCTAGTTATTACGTTAAGCAAAACACAATTTTGAAGTTAGAACCGTTGAGAGGTTTTTAATTTTTAATCAGTTAGCTTTATGAACAACTATGATATTCAATCCAGGCACCCAGGAGCAGGGTGCGGTGATAAAAAAATTATGTAGTAGCACAGACCCTATAAATTATGCCGGAGGGGCAACCATTTTATTCTGCCTGTCTCTTATAAAATAAACATTAATTATGGTCTTTATTCTTCAGTGTCTCTTTTTAAAATTTGACCGTACGAGGCTTTATAATCTTTTTATTATAGCCTGCTCCTTCAACATCTTCAACGGCGTTCTATAATTCCAGCACTATACGGGTGTATAAAATATTTATTTTAACTATTTGTCTTATGTCTTTAGTTATTCCATGTATTTCAATAATGGATAAAACTTGTTGCAAGGACAATAGCGGGTTAAGAGTCGATGATTAAAAAAAGATAGTGCTGGGTTAAACGTAAACGGTAGATGAAGTCTATTGTTTTTTAGATACAATAACGTATCCACGTCAACGTCAACGAGTTTGCTAATGCAGCTCGCAAACAAATTTAAAATGACACACGAATATAGCCATAGATGTTGATCAATTTACAAATCAATATATTATTCGAGATTTCTAGCTACTAACGAAGCTGTTTAATGTTTACAGCTGCATCACCTAACGAGAATTATTTAATAACATATCGTATGTAATGCAGGTATGTACGACATGTCGCATGTAACAAAAATTTTCCAGTGATGGACACATTATTTTGGATATTACAAATTAATTGAAAACATATACGTCAAAATGCTTTGAATAGTAAGAGTTTGCTGAAAACTATGAAAACTTAGCAATTTCAATTCTTTGGCATTACAGCATGTAAAGAGAACAACATCTAGCAGTTGTTTACTTTTAGATGGATTTGTAGCACGTAGGTTCATATAGAAATCATAGATTCTATTTCTTCACATAAATGGCTCTTATCTAGCCGTACTATGCCGCCAGAGGTAAGTGAATTAGTGTACTTGCACTGAGCAATATCGATAATTATAGGCCCAAAATCGTTCATTTAAAAAAATGAGCCATACATGCTACAATGCGATTCAACTCGGAAAGGCAGTTCAGAAAATGTACATTAGAGTCATATTTATCATAAATATTTTTCGTTGTTTTTTTATTACCGATGAATTCTCTAAATATTTCGGCAAAATTTTTAAGCTATAAATTCATAATTTTAAATGCATGCGGCTTAAATAGCATTTTACGAGCTGAGTGGAAGCTAACAAAAATTAGTACGATCATATCGCAGCATAACCCCGAAACTTTGCAATAATGTTTTCAACCAAAACACTTTTCACAAATTCATCATAAAAAAAGCTATGCACCAAAACATTCGACAAAATTTTGGCACCACACTACTCGGATCGTTTCTTCGGAGACCTGTGAGAGATGTAAAAATATAAAAATATCTTAAAATTATCTATTATAATTATGTCTCTAGGGGACATTTTCTGAACGTGTCGTTGAGTCAAATGGAATGGTACCAAAAGTGTCGCTGTAATTTTACTATAGACGATTTTTGGGCTGGGCGAGGCTTATTGAAAACGCCGAAAATTTAGCGAAATCGGTCAACTAAGAGACAAGTTACAGATAAACTCACGAATTAATTGGCACACAGAGTTTATCCTAAAATATGGAGTTCTTTATACTATACTCAAAATTGAGCGAAATGCTCACGCGCAGCTTATATACGCATCGGATAGAAAAGATTCACCAGTACATGTAAATTGGTAATGTAAAATTTTTCATTTATCAAATATTTTTGATAATTTTTTACGTTTAAAAAATCCAAGTCACCATTTTTGACTTCGCACCTTTTTATAAGGCACGATTTGATGTATACAGTATGTATCCTCTTTTATGATTCGTGCTTTTAATAACTAGAAATGATTTGCAAAAGACCAGACTGATTATTAGGATAAGGTACAAAATGTTTTTTTTTCGCTTGGCCGCATTTTCTATGATTGGGAAGGTTACACAATGATAACTAGGAATAATTTGCAAAAGACCAGACTTATTATTAAATAAGTAACAAAATGTTATTTTTTTCGCTTGGGCTAAATTTTCTATCATTGGGAGGGCTACACAATCAACAAAAAGGTACAATTTTAATCGAGCATGTGTACTAGCAGAGAAAGATCCTGCCGACAAACACAAAACTGTTACAAACTATGGAAGAAAGAATAATTTTAGAATTCATGGTGCGCGTGTAACTTTTAAAATAAATAATCGCTCCGCGACTTCCGCGGGGGGTTGTGTAGGCTTAACAAACGTTGGATTTTAAAAAAAATTTTATTTTTAGAAGTTCTATGGTCGAATATATCGTTGTGTTTGCTCTAGAGAACGTTTAATTTTGCCAATATAATTATCAATGTTGAATTTGTGATATTTTTACTTTTTAAAATAAAGTTTTATAAATTAAGTAACAACGTTTATATGGTTGACGAGTATTGGTGGTTGTTTAATAGAGATTATACTATTGTTGTTAAAAGGCCTGTCTGGCTTGTATGATTATGCGGCGTTCAGGTTATAATGTCCCCGCTGTTTGGAACTTTTGACCCCCTGTAGTCTCGACCCTACCGTATAGACAGTCAGGGTGACACCCATACTGTAAATCAAATGCCGAGGGTGTACGACACACCCTTAGCTACTACATTTTTTCTAGACAGTGTCGTACACACCCTTAGCTACCAATTTGGCGCGAATTAACTATAACGGACACCGTCTGTAGCTAATGCGGTTTATTAGTCAACTGTCCTGTGGAGTTTCTCCTAAATTCTCGATATTTGTATCTTTCCCATATGAACATTGCTCAAATAATTCCGAACACTGTCTATAAAACAGCCAGAAGACACGGTGTGCCTTACACTGTCAGGAAGTGGTAATACGCGTAACTAGCTACCGTTGAAAAAATTTATTAAAAACATGGGGGTGTCTAAGACACCCTGTTGTCACCAGTGTGTCTGACACTGTGTGGGGTACATAGGTTCCAAACGTTGGGGACATTATAACGTGAACGCCGCATTATAAGAACGATATTCAGGGATCATATATTTTGTGTTTCCAATTTGGTCCAAAATCAGGATGTCTGAGGTTTTCTAGCTCATGTAATCACAATTTCATGTTGGGCAACAATGTATCTCAACAACAACAAGTGGAAAGCCGTTAACCTTCGAGATTCGTAATACGAAAGAAGAAAAAGAAATAACAAAAATAACGTTGGAACACGACGAGAATGAAGAAGACAAGCAAAAAGTATTGTCGCGAACGCTACAACAACAAAAAGGATTAATTTTTGAGATAGTCGAACGAATATTTAAGAAACATCAACTAAAAGAAGAAACTTTAAGAACAAGGAATAAACAGAGCCTCAAGATCTAAGAAAGGCGGAAGCCAAAAAGCAAAACACAGTCGAACAAGGTCTCTGTGACGTGAGTCTACAGAAAGTATACGTAAAAATTCAGAATAGTCTGAGCATGGAAGAAAGTTTTCAGAAAGAAGATACGGACAGATTCAACCACGAACACAACCGCGAAATTCGAAAAGGCCAAGACGGAGATACGAGACAGGGTACTATCAATTACCACCGAGAAAAATAGAAGGACCAAAACAATTTCAAAAACGACTATATTTATACGATAGATAACAACCATAGAAGTCTATAGAAAAAGAACCACAATCACCGATAGCACCATGGTTGTGGAAATCTAAATCAGTCACTGAACAATTTGAAGAAAAAGCCGCAAAATATAGACTCGATATGGAAATAGTGGCAAGAATGAATGTGCAACAAAAACAAGAATTCTTTTACGGAGCAATGAATTGATCAATAAACTATTTCGTGGAAAAAGATGGAAACGTAAGAGAAACCACCAAGGAGAAAAAAGAAATCCAACACGACTGCGGCGAAAGAAAAAGGAGAGAAAAACAAGAAAAATGAACAAACGACAAGAACAAACCGACAAAATGTTGTGTATGCCAATCGAACGTGCGATCTGAAAACACATCAATGATTCACGAAACGAAGCAAGACAACAAGAAATAATACCGGTAGACCAGAACAAAGGAGCAATTCCACGAACAATAACAACCGAACTTCCAAAACAATGGGATGTGAGCAAGACGCTGATGTATATTGTGGGTGGATTACCAATCGCAAGTTTGGTATTAGAACAACAATTGTCAGAATCGGGAAAAGGATGGACCGGAACAGAATCACATCCGGGAATAGCTGAACAACAACGACGGCTATCATACCAAAACATAAAATCAACCGAATCAATCCAATCATTGATTGCATCAGAACCAACAGCAATCGACGAAAGGATGGTCGAAGCGCTAAAGAATCCAGCAAAGAAATTAGCTCATATGAACTAAATACACAAGTATCAAAATAGCATGTTCTGACCGAAATAAGAGCGCTACAGAAAAACTGGAAGAAATTAACAAAACTACGGCAGCTAAAGAATACGTTTGGAAAGAGAAGTACAAAGTCGAACATCAGCGACGGGTTGAAGTACAAGAAGCCCACATCAAAGGTATGTGGAAGTTCAAAGGACAGTGTGATAAAAAAAGAAGTAACGGATAAAGAACAAGAAATACGGCTATTACAAGAGCAAAGGCGTATACTACCACAGAAAGCGCTAGAACCGGAACATCTACGGGAACCAATGGAAATATTGCAACAATATGTGCAAGAAAGCGACAATACAATCACAACAGACAGAAGCTCAGGAGCGAGCAAAGAATAACATCTAAAAACAGCTAAAGGATGCTCGCGCGGAAATAACGGTCGCAAAAAAAGAAGCAGCGATAGCACAGACACGGCTGAACGAAAAACAGAATCAATTAGCGACTAAAGAGTAAAAGAACTGCAGTCGAAAATAAAAGAACTGCAATCGGGAGCAAGCCAAAATGGACAGGTGGAAGAACAACGATAAACTCAAAGAATTGAGTGTCACGAGAAAGCAGTCGGAACTGAGTTTCCACAGTTACCGCAAGACATCCCCGGCAAATATTTACATAAAGAATTATTCCAATGTGACGAAATACTTTTGGATGGATTACAACTAATAGGATATCTCTTATGGAGTGAACTGTGTTATTTTGAAACACATATAAATACGCCACAAATGGAAATCATACCAGAAGTAACCATGGAAAAGATCGCAGACGAACTACAAAAAGAATTGATAACGAACTTACAAAACGATAAGATAACACAAAAAGAAAAAGCTACGCAAATGTTAACGGCATTGCGAGACAACGAGACAAAGGTGCGCACAAAATGCCGAACGTTAGGAAGAACGGAGGAAGAATACCAACACACAGTTCGTCAGTACATCAAGATTAACTATAAGGACGGTTTCACTGGCGGAATAAAGAACAAGTTGCGCCAAACAAAGAATTTGCCCGAAATAATGGCAATACCGCTTAATTACGCCGATATATGGATGGCTTGATGCAGCATGCGGGTGTCAAGATTATCAAGCAATCAAAGAATTGACGGCTTAAAAGCATTGGGGAAGCTGACAAAACGAATCTTCCAGGACAACGAAACGCGGGTCAACAATGGAATAGCATTTAGCCACGAAAAAAAGAAGAACTGTTAATCGGAAACCTGTCACAGAAGAAGAATACCAAACAGCAAAAAGACATATTAGACGGTTCATCGGAGCCAATAAAGAAGAACTCGTATATGGAATAAACGAGGCATAACAAAATTCCTTGGATACACAGAATCCATGGAATGGTTTCCCGACCATCGAACAACTCTAACTGCATAATGAGGTGGAGAAGAAGGTGACGAGCCGTCCGGGCGTCTGCTTCCTGGCCTTGATTCAGTTGATCAGGAAGTGCTAATATGAAGGCAGAAATAACCAGTGTCAGCCGTCAGGGGCATAGGAACTTTTGGAATTCACGCCTAACGACAATGGTCAATGAGACGGGAAAAGAAACAAATGATTCAAATACGAATTAGTCAACGATGAACCGAGGAATAAGTCAATAAATGAAAGTGGTATATAAAGAACCAACAATGCTGTCAAAAGAACGAACCAATGCAAAACAATCGGTGTAACAACCGCAGTAAAACAAAACTCACAATCAGGGCAACCAAAAGAACTGATAAAGGACAACTATAAATAAGTGGTGCAATACAACAGTACAACCGTGCAATCGATAAAGAAATGAGCCAAAGAATGGACTCAACAATGAAAGTACTCAACTCTACATATATAAAGTAATCGGTGCAATCGGTGGGACAAAACAGCACGATATAATCGGTGCAATTAGAAACCGGTGGAAAGAACTGATAACCAGATGTTACAATTACAAAGAAACCGGTGCAACATAAAAATAAAACCGGTGTGACAAAATGTACAATCGTTGATTGGTGTGTAAAGAATCGACAATGACACAGTCAAAGAAACGATTCATCAGAGTAACCAAAATTGCAAAAACAATCGGTGCAATAAAGAACAACCGAAAGAATTTGAAATTAATGACAACCCAAATCAATGACAAAGAACACGGTGCGCCAAAAGAATTGATACGAAAAGAATAATCGGCACCAACCAACCATGATACAACCAACTGTGAATCAAAATAATAACAATCGGTGTACAAGCAAAAACTGATCCGATACGACAAAGAACGACATTTAAATCGAACGAGACGACTACACTCCACAAATAATACCGGTATCAACGAAACCGTGCCAGATTCCATCACATCGAGGCCCGTCGACCCAAAGAACAGCCAGTGCCCCCAAACAATACTAGTACGAAAATAACGATCGATTGAGACGATCTTGATAATATTGCCAAAAAGAAACTGCCAAAACTGGAAGAACCGGTTATCTTGCCAAATAAGAACGCCTTAAAAACTCAAATATTACTATTTTATTTTTAGTATATGTAAAATATTTCGAATCGTCTAATCATAATATTAATTTTAAGCAATTATGTTTGGGGGGTCTAATTACCAAAAAACCCCTTGGCAAAAAGAAGAACCGAATGAAGAGTTAATCGGGTTGATAAACTAAAAGAAGAAATAAAATCCGGAAGGTAAAAGAAAGAATAAAATAGAGAAGGAAAAAGAGGCCGGTTAATAAATGAAATAAAAGTCGGTCGGAGCCTCAGTCGTAGACGCCATTTCAACAGCGGGGGTGAACAGTATGAAAGAAATAAAACCGGTATGAATATCAAACCGAGATAAAAACAGATACGGGAGGCAAAAAGGCAAAGTTAAGGACTTCGTCCGTAGTGTGCAGGGGTTTAGAACTTCAAACGTCCCCGTCAGCCACTTGAGATGACTCCCCTATTTCGTTTGGGAATAAAACAATAGCATCAGTGGAGGGAGTAACCGCAATTCTGGTTCCGCCGAAAATCGTGTTCCGGTTGCGGTTCCGGCAAAGGCCAAAAATCATACACGAACCGGAATTCCGGTTGAAAAATTTTGTTTGAAATTTTTCCCATTTTCGCTTCATCTGTGGTCCAAACATATATAATATATATGTACACTGATCAAGTTCCAATACAACCAAGCAAAATAAAAGATTAACTCTGCAATATGCCGTATAACACGTCAGTAGGGCGCATAATTTCAGTAAGAATTTTTATTTAAATCTGCAGGATCTTGTTAGCAAAACAAAGCCAGGTCGATGCTTTTAGCAGTTATTTTACACATTCAGAAGTCTACGGAATATGTTAGAATTAAGCCGGTCCAACTCGGTTACACAGTATGGATTACGTAGAAGTACTTTACGTAAATTGCTTTAAACACCAGCCAGTGCGCTTGTAAACTTTGTAAATCAGTCTACATTGAAGTAAAGTAACGTTATCTGCAACGCAGCCAGAAGCTGCGTTCCTGGCAATGAATTGTATTTATTGAAACTGTGCTAGCAGTATCACAGTTTGTCTCATTTATAACATTCTGATTAGAAAGCCATCATCATAATCATCTAGCTGAGGGGCACTGGTTAGCCAACGCTAGCCTAAACATTGTCTCCGATCACGGCCCCGAAAATTATTGTTTACCTTCCGTTATTTTCTTTTGGAACCATATAAACCAATATATTTCAAGTTTCCTACAGAACACCATGCAACAAACGTATGTGTAGTAATGGGAGGCGACTGGAGACGGGGCGAAATCGTTGTACGCACATACGATTCGACGCAATAAACACAAGGGTATTTAATGCATGGCATTTTTTGCCCTGGGTGTCGAAAAACCGGCATATTAATCGATAAATAAGCATTGTATGCTTTCTCGGTCTCCTAAAGTTTCAGAAATACAATTATGCCATTGCAATGCATTAAATTTAATGTAAAAATTACTTTAATACCTTTTAAATCCACTGTACCTTCATTTCTTCATTCATCTGTTTTACTATATATAAGTTTCGAAGACCAGATTCCGGGTCCGGTTATTTTATTTTGGAAGGTCCATGTACTGCCAAAACTACCCGGACTGCTTGTCTGCGATGCCGATTTAATGGTGGATTTTAACTCAAAACCCTCTGGTTCTAGCTTGCTCGATTTAATATCCAGTGACATATTATGTTCTCTAATCGCCATGCTCGCCAAAAAAGAATCACCTGGTGACTGATTATAATATGAAATTAAATGGTTTTCAGATATGCGATAATAATGTTGGAAAATGTAGTAGCCGCTGAAAATAGCCGCTACTAACACTAAGAATCCTCCATTCTAGCTGCGAATCTGGTCAAAAAATTAATTTTCAAAATTTTATGCTCGAAAGCTGCTCAAACGATGCTATCTCGCACTAAAGATGCAGGCAATGTACAACTGTAGCCGTAACTTTTAACATGTGCCACATACAAAATTAGTTGCATTTTACTTACACGTAAAAGGTGACACAATTTTACCATGTTGACGAAAAACGTTCCCAATTAATTTTATTACAGAGGAGTCACGTTAAATGGCTTGCACTTAATGTTAAATTACTATATAATACACCAGCCGCTTTAAAACTCGATGGGAATGATATTAATTTATGGGTGCCCTTCGAGCTTACCGTAAACCAAATGCTATCTACCGTATCACAAAAATAGAACTAGCGTAAGATGTTGAACTAGTACAAGATAACGTCAAACATTTATATCTAAACAATACAACAGAGAACACGTTTTGGTTGTGTGTTAAATTCAAATGTTTCCAGTCGACACCGCAGCATGGGCGCCAATATCGATAAGGCTATCTGTGAAATGATCACTATGGACTACGAGCCATTTTGAGTTACATTATATATTACCACCATATAGTTATATATAACATGTACGTGTACAAACCTATAATATATAATTATATAATTATTTATCTGTGTAGCCCGGGTCCGGGTCCTGATATTGGTTTTAATAAATTCCGCGTACGGCTCTGGGTGTTCGTTTTCAAAAATTCTGGGTCCGGTTATTTTATTTTGCAAGGTGCGGGTATTAATTTTAAGTCGCAACTGTAGTTGTAAGATTAGGTAAAATGAGTTTTGAAAGTAAAAACAAGCCCACGAGACCGGGAATACATGAAAATGACTATATCACCATAACGAATAAAAATATGTCTTCATGAGCTCATTTTGTAAAGCGGGAAAACCACTTAACGCGTTATGGCGGCGATTACCTTATGTTGTATGATTATGTCAAAATGGTTTTCAAAATGGCCCAGGACACCTGAGATACACGAAATTGACGCGGATTGGCTTGCAATATAGCGCCATTCGAAAACTCAAAATCTATATTAGTCTCCTTTAGTTAGATGCAAAAATATATTTCGACTCCATTGGGTCATAAAAAATTGCCAAATTTGCTTGGCTATGGTCAAAACGTGGTTTGACAGCACACATTATAGATTGTTGAATTCGGAGATGGAGAAGCGCTAGCTTCAGAATCGAAGAATTTTCACTAGACCGCACTATGGTGAAAAAGATGGGCGTCTGTATTTTTTTCTCTGTAAACACAACTTCGTTATATCAACGTAAACCGATATGGACGTGTGAGAGCTCATATGAAAGCTACAATACTCTAGCCTTTTGGAGGTTTTATTCCGATTCGACACACCCAAGTCCCACCACAAGGGATCAAAGGAGGGTACCCAGGAGTACTTGTCTAAAATGGGCCATTTGGTGTCATTTTTGCTCATAACTCGGCAACTCTTGAGCCAAATTGAATTATTTTGATATCGAAATATGTGTCCTACGAAGTTTTATTTATGGGTATATAAATTGTTTTGGTCGGGTCCCTATGGGGCATGGGGACTTTAGCAAATGGGCAAATTTCCAAAATTTTGGCCAGACTTTGTCGAGGTGTATGTAGCTATGTAATCACTCAAGCGATTCGAACAAAATTTGGTGTGTGAGGAGAGCTACTGGGGGGCGTAGATTTGAAGTAGGAACCCTGTGTCAATTGGTATTTGAGGCCAAAGTTGGCCCGACGCCATATATAGTCATCCGCGACATTACCACTTCTTACAGTATATTAATAGAATTGTGGCTCAAAATAATTTCATATTGTTTTTCGTGAGTGCTGATTTCAAATTGTCACTGTATTTAGACGTATCTCTTCGTGTAGATGTAGCTATATCAATGGGTGAGACAAGGCGAGTGGTGCAAAAAAGACGAGCGTCATGCGGTCTGTAGCAAATTCTGTTTACGTTTTCTGTGCTACTGTGTTTTTGTTATGATCCTTATATGTACATAGATTGCATAGATATGTTGTTCACGATTCGTAAGCAGTTCTGAGGTGGAGTTAACCTTCGTCGGGTGCGTATTAGATATCTCACTATCAGTTTTGCTGCATCTATGCCTTATTGAACAGCAGATTAATAAATATTTTTTGGTGAGTTACATCTTTGTTTCGTAACAGAAATATATTTTTAATGATTTGTTCCACTGAATGTTAACGTTACAGTTTCTCATTTCTCCGAATTAATACACTTAAGCATGTCGCCAAGATTCTAGTATCACGACGACAGGTGAAGATATCTTAGCTAAATTATGTTGATTTTGTAGGGCAAAAAGCTCTATAAGGCTGTGTATTATACCAAGTAATGCGGCGTATACGTTATAAAACGCCCGCTATGTGGAAGATTTGTCCCTGCGTTATCACGACCATACCATGGTGCATGGTAGTCATAAGGACCATACTATGCAGCACAGGTAATGGTGTCGCCGATACCGTGTAAATTACACTATGGTGTCTTCGACACCCTATATTTGAACAATTGGTTAAAAAAGGCGGGAAAAGTAGCTAAGTGAAAATTCAAATTATTTAGGCTAGTTGATTATATCCCATAAGCCATGCCGTTTAAAGCTTTGCGTAGGTAGTGCATGGTCAGAGCGTGTACTGTATAAACTCCCTGCCACGGAAAAATAACAAGACATCTTCCCAAAGGATTTTTATAACCGCTAGCTATAAATTTAGGGTGTCCATGACACCATACATATGTGCTGATGGTGTCCGTAACACCATATATAATTGCTTAGAATATAGTGTTGGTGCTCTGTACTCTGTTACGTAGGCTTTACGTGGACAAAACTTCCGCGTGGCGGGCAATTTATAACGTAAACGCCGCATAATTCTGGGGCGAGAGTGTGTTTATGTAACAGGGCCCTTCCGGCCCTGTCACGAGAATTTCATGATTTTCGCACCCAAAATTGTACTGGAACGCGTTGGCACCTGATCCGTTTGTATAAAATGTTGTATCGTATCAGTGACCCGTTTGTATAAAATGTTGTATCATATCAGTGACTCATTTGTATAAAATGTTGTGTTATATCAGTGAACAGTTTGCATAAAATGCTGCATCATATCAGTGACCCGTTCGTATAAACTGTTGTATCATATCATTGAACCGTTTGTATAAAATGCCGTATCATTGAACCGTTTGTATAAAATGCCGTATCATTGAACAGTTTGTATAAAATGCCGTATCATTGAACCGTTTGTATAAAATGCCGTATCATTGAACAGTTTGTATAAAATGCCGTATCATATCAATGAACGGTTTGTACAAAATGCCGTATCATATCAGTGGACAGTTTGTATAAAATGCCGTACCATAGCTGTGAATCGTTTGTATGAAATGGCGTACTATCTATGAACCGTCTTGTATAATATGCTATATCCCTTTGTTGTAACTGACGAATTTGACCGGGACGAGTGTTGCGATCTGACTGAAGTATAGGATAATAAACCGCCTCAACCGATCTGTAAGACTGAAGAAGGAGCCCCACACCAAAGGAGTCTGGAAATTAGTCAAAACACCCAACCAGCGGACACTATATGCTAAAGGTTTGACGGTTACGACCGTCCGGGAATAGGAGGCCCCTGGCTGCACGCTCAAGAAAACACGTTTGTTAAGACTGAAATCAAAAATATTAGGTTTACTTGGTTTTAGCGATATATTAAGTAATGGTCACGGAAAACAACAAGTCGCAACAAGCGGTAGTCATACGTTTGGTAGCCTTCGCGATTATAAGGGACGCCGGATGTCGGGTTAATTCGAAGGCCCGCCACCGTCTACGGTACCATGAGCCGGAAAATAACCGGAGCAGGCTGGTAGAACACTTTGGGGAATTGTGGTTGGACATCCAAAGTCGCTCCGGACAACGCCGGAACTTCGCTTGTAACGTGTAGAGACAATCGCTACTTACGCTAGGTGGGATTGTCAACGTGGAATCCGGACTGTTACCTTCCATAGAGTTAAGTCATACCATATATAAAATATGTAATCGTACATACATGTGTGTGTGTCCCGTGGACAACTCTTTCCGGTAAAATCGCCTCGCTTCCGTAGCCCCGTTGTGGTATGCGAATAATGTAAACCCCCACCTTCCGACATCCTCGTTCCCCTACCCTACTTTCGAACCGGCGCATGCGACCCCTCGTTTTGCTCATACTGACCAGTTAGTCCAACGACGTGTGCCGGACCTCCGTCCGAGTCCCTGCTGACTCGCTGTAGTCACTCAAAGATGCCTAGAAAGCTGTTGTCAACCGCTGATGGGCACCGATAAACTGAGATTTTTTCCTCAACTCCAAAATGGGCGAACCGCCCCTCATTGGATTCGTCTCGATGAGACATCTCCAAAAATACCCGGCGGGTCTCGGTCCGCCGCCCCGTTAACCCTGGACAACCAGCAAAAGCGCCCCTACCGTAGCCACTACTCTGTAATCGCTGCAATTTTAGCATCGCTCTTACCCCTGCCGCCCCGGTGGCGGTATCACCCCTTGTTCGAATCGCCGTTGGACGGTGGGTCCAACGATACCCGGCGGCCGTCGCACCGCCCAACCGTTAACGCGGGAGAGCACGCTAAAGCTTCCCATACTAATACATAGAGGAACCCATAAGTGGGGTTCGACCCGCTACTACTCCCTCCCCCTCGTGTTTGGTACCAATCGACCCCGTTTTCCGTCCTGGGACCGAATCTGACCCCAGCCCTCGAAAATCCTCCCGGATTCCCCTTGTCCTGCTTCCCTTCCCATGCCCGCTTCGTGTCCTCGGTGTCCTTTTGCCTTCTTGTCCTCACTCTCTCTAACCGACTTTTCTGGTCGATCTTCTTGGTTGTTGTTTTGTTGTTGTTTTGTTCGCGTGTCGTGAGTTTGTATTTATCCTGAGCGACCTTTCTGTCGCTCAGGACGCCATCCTCTCTGGTGTATGTAACATGAGCGTTTGTGTGTGTGTGTGCGTGTGTCGATATATATATATGCATGTATATATATGAGATATATATAAGGACATAACATGAGGACTTACAGACAAGGACACGCCATATTAAAACTCACTAAAATTTAGAGTTTTACGGGCGGACTGGAAGCCGATGATTACTACGGACGGGGGTGAGTTTAAGGCCTTCCCATGGGTTTTCGGAGCCTCAGAGCAGGTCCCCACCCCAATGGGAGTCCCTTGGAGGATGCTCTATCTTTAACCTCGAAATGGGTTGATCCCCGTCATTAGTTCCCCCTGGGGCATGTGGAAACCAGGCAAGTCAGCTAGGAACCACGAGTGGAAATGCTTTTTCTCGATGTTTTGCTGTGTCCTCGCGCAAAGGGTCGCTTTCCACAACGCGTTTGAATCCAAATTGACGAGCGGCATATCACGACCACAAAGGAAATGTCGTCGTTTGCAGACCCAATTAAGGCAGGAAAGCTTAAGCAATCCAAAACATCGGACAGATTGCAACTTTTGAGGACATTACGGAACTTGTGTGGCGATCTAACCATCTTGGGACCGGATGTTGTCTTAAGAACGTGGGCGTTGACTTGGATTTCAAAGGACATCCTGTCCTAATTGCAGGAAATTTGAGCTTAAAAGCTCAGGTTTCATGGGAAAATCGGGACAAAAATCACAGATGGTCAACTTCTGAGTACTCGGAAGAGTCAAACTTGATGTCGGCAAATTAATTGAGGCCCTCGACGGTTTACGGTAGCCGTCAAGATTCGATTTTTCGGAAGTGTCCCCAATTGGACACTGGACAGAAAAACCCAAAAAGTGGGCGTCAAGAAATCGCCAACGATTGGACGGCGACAAAATCGCCATCCTTAACTACAGGCCAAAATTTCGAGGTTACGACCAACGCGTCGAATCTTCGAATCAGTTGGAATTCGACAGCACGGAGTTCTGTCGACTTTACTGACCGCCTCCGGCGCACTGTTTTAATGTGTTTAGTTTTCATGCAGCTCTGACTTTTTTGCTTGTCGTTTCGCTTCGGATTTACTCGATGGACGAAAGATTTCCGCGCAGGTATATACCTCGCGAAGGGGGTTCAGCTGGTGTTGCCCCAAGGATCGACAGCCGTAAGTGTGAGGAAGGTTCAGCGACAGCAGGGGTTTATTTTCCCTGTTAATTGAAGAGTAACAGACTGTTCGTTTAGCTTCCCCGAATGTAGCGCGCCCTTCGCACTTAGGTAGAAACACTCTCGTTTGGGTTCTAACTCCCAGTTCCCACCGGAATGCTACACACAACCCATCTCTGCAATCAATCATTGATATCGAGTTCCGACGTAGGAGACGTTTAGGCGATTCGGGATGTGCCCGTATGGAGTGCAATGAGGACTGATCAAACCACTTCGAAGTCTTTCTGATTCCCCGTGGTCATAGGTAAGACACACCGAAATGGACGCTTCTCGTCCAGGTTTTACATGATTTGCTGCTTTTGAGTTAGGGTTATCGAATATTCCTGAGTCGACCACGGTAAAACTTTCTTTTACGTGCATCCCATTGAAAAGGGACTTACTTAATAGCTTGCTGTTTTGGTTTCCAAATTTGCAGTTTAGTTGATCGTTCAATGCTCATGCCGTGTTTGGGCTTGGACAGAAACGCAGATTAGGGACGGAGGACTAGCCTCCGTCGGGCTTTAGGAAGCTCTTAAAATTTCTTCTATCTTATCGAGTTAAGAAAATTTGGGAATTTAAAAGACTAAACAAATTCTAGGGACGCTAACTTGAGCTTAAGGTGTTTGCTGCTTTCACGGAATGTTGTCTCGGAATCGTCTGGCTTAGTTGTTTGAATCTGATTTTAGAGCACATAGACGACATATTCGGTAGGCATCTCATTGGTACACCAATCTCATTAGGACGACTGACCGGAGGAACGGTAGGTGACCACCTTAAAACCTCTATGATCACAAAATTTGGCTAGGGAAATAAGACCCTCAGCCGACCAAAATGCCGACGAGCCCGTTTGGTGCCGCGAACACTCCGTTTTATGGTGCTACGCCAGTTTTAAGCCCCGAAAGACTATTTTAACAAAACAAATAAGTTTACCGGTGTTCACCCTTGTATTACGCCATGGTCTTCTCTCGAGACCATTGTCTAAAAGAAATAGAATTAAGGCTTGCCCCTGTGTCATCACTAGATGCCGCCTTTGCGGGAGACACGCTCTGTATCCTAGCCTTCAAACAAATTTTTAGGACCTCCTGAAAATAAAGAAAACTTACCTTCTCGCCCGGGCCATTTCGGCCCCAAACCGGTCGAGTGCAAGACCCCTTCTTCTTCTTGAAGCGAGTTGATCGCTGAGTTTAGCTTTTCTGTGATTTTATCTCGGTTTGCCCTTTAGGCTATGTACTATATATGCCCAGATTCAGTTCTTTTTACAGTTTTAGCACTTGCCAGTACATTTTCCCGTATTATGAATTGATCCTGCACAAAGAATTTAAGTCCGCTGCAGAATCTTTAGTCTTAACCATTCAGCCATAGGAATTCATCAACATTGACAACGAAGTCAATGATAACTCAACTGCACAACAGGGCAGTTGAGACACTGTATACAGCACTGTATTAGGACGACAAGACCGTCGTTAGAGAGAGGCAAGGAACAAACAACCAAAAAGAAAACAAAAGACGCGAGTGCGTCCGGGGCCGATCGCCCCTGTCCCGACTACCACAAAACGGCCCCAAGGTAGGAAATAAGGCCGATTCACCCCCCGGCTAGATGCGTACGGTCCGTAGGATGTACCCCACCAAAATTACATCGGAGGAACCGAATTGAACTAAATCAGCTGTGGTCGCCCCTGGGGACGGCCTCGAAGGTTGCCCCGACGGATGCAGCATGACATTTATCACCACGACCGCGTTCCCGCGGCCAATATCCGCTGAATTTATGCGCCCCCTTGTCCTCTTTAGCCTTCCGTTCGGTCAGTCGTACCGTTAGGTAGGCAAAGTCGTCAAACACAATAGGATGAAGTTACGTATATGCTCTAACGCAAGTGAATATCAAGGATAAACGGTTAGACGCCCCTCGTCATACTCAGTAGCCGGCATTGTTTTGAGCAGCGCCCCAACCAAGCTGTAGAGCTCAGGTAGTTTGTCACGGCCACCGCGTTTCGCTTTGCCCCTTCCACGCTTTGTCGCTGTGCGTAAGTATTCGTCGCCCAGAGCGACCTGCATTAAGGAGCGATTTCCGAAGCACACTAAGGCCCCTGCTTATCGCGCGCATAGCTGAATAGTTCGCCAACGTTGAGCTGAAGCAGGGATAATCGCCCCTAGCCCGCAACATGCGGATATCTGTACGCTCCTCCCATGTTCTATTTTAACACCCACTACCCCATAATAAGATGAACCGAAGCGACTACAATGAGATGTCACTAGGCTCCCGTGATCCGACTCACTCATCTCGCCCCGCTCTTTGTTCAGGAACACTCGTCCCCTCTATAAAATTTGAACATTGTAAATAAACATTGTCTTATGAACACCGAGTACAGCCTTATTCGATATCGAGACGATAGGGAGTTCTCTTTTGGGTTTGTCCGCGCGGACGAGCAGGCACTGCTCGCCATGGCTTGTGGGCGAGAATGTCACAAGCACTGGCGCGCATGGCCTTCTGACATATCCATTTACGTTTTCACCGGAACTAGAAAATAAAGTAACTGGAAAATCTCACCAAAATTTAACCCGTCTGTGACAGTGACTCAAAATTTGTTAGGAATTTTCTAGATTCTAATAAGTTAAAACTTTCACTGGTCAGGGTACCAGTACGCTCGCCTAGAATTTATTGAGGAAGCAGGTCACGCCATTGATAACCCGACATTAAACTCTCAGGGCCTGTCGGAACCCTGTGGGGGCCACATAGGTCGACGCTCTAACACGGAGCATAACAAGATCTTAACCAGGTAACTCCACTTGAGCTTCAAATTTCTAGGGACACTCTCTCATTTTATTCCAACACTTATCACACTAAAATAGAGCAAAACAACTTTCGCTGAGTCTAGGACAGGGAAAAGCGGCTAGGCTCCATGACCTGTGAGCAGGTGTTGGTGCTAGCCTCCCTGGGGTACCTCAGAAATCATGCCCGATACTAGACACGTGCGCAACCCTTCGGGTGTTGTCCGAACACACCCGTGAAGCGCGCCTGCGGCCTGCTAAGCTGCGTAGCTTCTTGGGTCTGACCAAGAATAGGACTAAAATTTCAGTAGTTATGGTCCACCCTTGAGCTTACGATAGCCGGGGTCGTACGGGCATGGTGTTAGGAAGTTGCGCCATGCAGCTGCGTCACCGGTTATTACATTTAAATGGCCCCATCATACCTAAAATACACGAAGAGGACAACATCCAATACAACCAAGCAAAAGAGAAGATTACTAGGCAATTTGCCGTGTGAAACGTAAGTAGCGCACATAATTTCAGTAGGAATTATTCATAATAACCTGCAGGAGTCTGTTAACAAATCAAAGCCAGGTCAATGCTTTTAGCAGCTATTTTACACATCCAGAAGTCTGTGGGGTACGGCTAATATAAATTTCCTCAAGCACCCCCCGTGCGCTTGTAAACTTGGTAAATAAGTCTAAATTTAAGTAAACTAACGTTATCTGCAACGCAGCTAGAAACTGCTTTCTTGGCAATGAACTGTATTTATTGGACCTGCGGCGAGCAGCATCACTCACAGTGTGTCTCATTTATAGCATTTCTGATTAGAAAGTTATCATCATTATCATCTAACTGATGGGCACTGTTTGCCCAACACTAGCTTAAACAGTGTCTCTTCCCACTGATCAGAAAATTACCTTCTACCTATTATTTTCTCTTAGAATCATATAAACCAATCATTCCAAGTTTTCTACACGAGAACATGTAACAAACGTATGTGTAGTAAAATGGGGGCTACTGCAGACAGAACGAAAGTGCGTATTCTACGCTCCAAGCTTCGTAACCACATATAGTTCGACGCAATAAACACAAAAATGCTTAGTGCATGGCATTTTTTGAGATGGGTGTCCAAAAACCGGCATATTAATCGATAAATATGCATTATAGGCTTGCTCGGTCTCTCTAAAGTTTCAAAAATGCAATTATGCTATTGCAATGCATTAAGTTTAATGTAAAAATTATTTTAATACCTTTTAAATCCACTGTACCTTCATTTCTTCCTTCACCTGTTTTGCGGTATATAAGTTTCGAAGACCAGGTTCCGGTTATTAGTGGTGGATGCTCCACCGACAACATGGGATATTAGGCATCTACTAGGCTACAGGAGAAATCCCGGTCCAAACCCGCTTCAAAAGCCCAAAATTTCCCTAAAACCCATGGTTTTCACTAAATTACTTATCATACCCCTCCCTCCTTTTTGCGTTTTTGTTTTCGGTTTTGTTCTTGTTTCTTTTTGTTTTCCTTTCTTTCAAGTAAGTTGCATAAATTGCAACAATTATGCAATAAGCAACAGGATGTTAGCTGAAGTGTTGTTGTAATTTTGGTTTTGGTTTTGACTCGAGTAGGTAGCAGCAGTTTTTCTATACGGTTAGGCGACAAGGATTATTTCTCTTCGAGTCTTTATTATTGCATGTATCTCGGTGACATCACGTAAAGAATTACGTGTATTATTTGTCGAATTTATATCATTTCTTTTCTCCTACGAATTATCTAGCTAAAGGGTGAGAATAGCCACGGTTTCGAATACGGTTGTGTTATACAAATGTCAGTGTTAGGGGTTGACCTGGCTACCAGGGGGTCCCGGTCCAAACCCGTCCCAAAACCTCCGGATGGCTAACTTTTTCATATATTGTACCCCTCCCTGGCATCTACGTCCGTGGGTATAGGTTTTTGCTTGTTTCGCATTTTATTTAGTTTTAATGCTAATTTGTATAATTAGCATTATTTTCTGTTATTAGCTAACTACTGTTAGCTTGGTTTTAGTTTTTCTTCATTCAATCTGGAGTTGCTTTCATAGGATTAGGTGACCAAATTTTGTACTTTCGCCGCCTACGCATAGCAGTGATTTCTTATAATGGGCTTATTCAACGGCAGATTCCTGACTTATGAAATTATTCACACGAGCCTATTGGTTTCATTTTTTAAATTGGTTATTTATTTGCCTACGTTTACCTAGCTACCTATTGCTCTTCTTTAGAATTTTAGGCTTTGACTATTAACCTTACGCTTGTTGAATTTAACGCTTTTATCTGGCTTTGTTTTGGTTGTCGCAAATGGTACGAAGTTGTAAGTGAATAATTGGAAGAGTACCTGGAATTAGTGGACTAGTGAAATGCCTTTCATACTTCGGTATTGAGTTGAATATACTTCACACATAGGTTCTTATCGCTCTAGTAATATACCTTATTCGTATTATTATTCCCGAATAAAACCTGAGTTAGCACGAGCTTAAACTAATCATAACCATAGTGGAAAAATAACACGGGCCTAGCGGATCCGTCCGGCAGCCGGAACGTTAACCTAAGGAAACTAATTAGCCTAATTCTAAGGAAAATGGTATGGTAATCAAATAAACGTACGAGTCAAATCGTCCTGCGACTACGTACCAACCCACAAGGGAAAGTAATATATACCAATTACTCAGAATCTATCAGTAAACCGTCCGGCCACTGGTAGAGGAAACCATAAGGAAACTAGTGTAAATCTAAAGAAGAGGTCAAGTTTACTCAAATAAACGTGCGGATCCAACTGTCCGGCGATCTCGTATAAACCTCACAAGAGGACTTAGTAATACATACCCTAACCGCAAGTATCAAATAAATTACTCAGAATAATTGTGCGCTCACTTCTGAGTTGAGAAAAATCATCCAGTGCCTGTTTTGCTTAATAAAGATAAGGCGTAACGGTCTCGCGTAACTCGTAACGGGCTTTCAAACATCAAGTGTCAAAAATATTCGAAGTTCTGGAACACAAGTCGCGGTAGAAATTACGCTTCAGTTGGCTGAGTATTTGGAAGATATAAGATGCGAGGCTCAAATAGTGACTACGGGAACCGAACCGGTGGTATCAATTATTGCGTATTATTCTAATCTGGAATATACAGTCTAACATCGGCTTGTTTGACTTTATATCGAAATTCGTATCGAGCAATTCGTTTAGCCACGCCGCAGCGCTGTAAGGAAACGATAATACACTGACCTAATAACGCGCGTCATGGAACAGTAAATAATCCCCACCGGCATGCTACTGGCCACGTGTACGGACCACACATCAAGTGATGAATCCCGTCCCATTTTAATAATCCGATAGCCGCCTTAATAAATCAGTCCAACCCCACCCCCAATCTAAACAAAACAAAATAACAGTTGATGTCGGGTGTCTAGTAGGCTGCTGTGGGGTTCCCGGGGCTAAAATCCCGATTTTTATTATTTTTGCACTAAATTCCTTATTATATATATATATGTTTCCCCCAAATTTTAGTTCTTTAAAATTTATAAAATTTAAGTTCTATACCTAACTTGCATATTTTGCACTAGTTTCAAACACTAGTTATGTCTAGTTTTAAAATTTTTTCTTTTATTAATCAGTTCTAGACTTAGATCTCGGAGAGTGCGGTTGCTGATCTGGAAGAGCTTCAAAATGAATTTTGTTTAATAGCTTGATGTATTCTATACCTGATTACTTAGCTAACCTTGTTTTTTCTTAGTTTTATGTGAACGTGAACCAAGATCAACCCGAAACAAACTATGACCGAACCGGTGCAAGTAAAGAATGAACTGGTGCAAGTCGAAACCGATTCAAAATAAACAATGACCAACCTGACACAAACTGCGATCAGTTCGGTGCAATCCAACGTAAAGTCGGAACAATTCCGTGCAAATTACAATGAATTCGGTGCAAATCAATATGGAATCGGCACGAACCAAATGCGATACAATACTAACCGAGACCAAATCGACACGAATTATGAACAATTTGGTATGAATCAAGAGCAAGTCGGTGCAATTCAAAATCGAACCGGTGCAAGCCAGACGGTGAATACATGGAATCAACTACAACTCCCGAGCGTGACAACAAATTACGGTGCAACTCAAAACGTAAACAGATACAACCGAATACAAACCCCATACATGACGACAAATTTTTGGACGTTTCAAACGATGAGCATATGGAACCAAGTGCAACCAACAACAAACGGTGCAATACAAAACGACGCGTATGGATATTACGGTGCACCGCCTATGGTACCGGAGTTACCATCAAATCCCACTCGCGGTAAGTAATTGATGATTAATCCCGTAGTACCATTAGCAACAGCAACGCCGTATATTTGTCAACTGCACCAATCGCAACAAACAACGGCGACAAGGAGTCAAATCAATGACCTGATGGCGATGAACCAACAGTTGATCGAAGCGTTGATCAAGGTGGCGACTAAAGAAGCGCAGAAAGTACCAAACACAATGCACCAAGCAATAGGCCAAGCGATCATGGTCAAGATGGAGAATGAATTCCGAAACCTACAATCGTACAAAGGCGACATCAGCTTCGAGAAATTTCACAAAGAACTCGAGAAAGCGCTAGCACAAGATGGAATTGCCGATGAACAAGAGAAACTCTGAGTCCTTAAATCGAAGATGCACGGAAAAACGGAAGCATACTTGGAAGTATTGACGCTCTAAAACGCTAAAGAACTTAGCAACTACAACGAATTGGTCAAAAAGCTTAAAAAACGATTCGATATTCCGAAGACGTTGACGAATCAAATGATCGAGTTGCAGAGTCTACGGCAAACGGGAATGGTCAAAGACTTCGTGGATGGTTTACGGGTATACGCAGCAAGACAAGTCCTCAAGTCCGCACTCATCACAGGATTAAAGAATGACATCCGAGACCGATTGTGCTTGACGAAAGAAGAGACATTCACGACATTGAGGGAGAAAGCCGAATCAGTCGAGAACTAGGATCAACAGATGACCCAATGATTACAAAGCATAGGCGAGCAACAACCAGGGTATAGAGAAATACAGTCGAGTCGACCGAGTCCACCGAACACAAATCAAATGAGAGCTAACATGGACCAACAATCGTGGCGACCGACACTGAAAAGACCGCAAACACAAGTGCGTCCGTAACGCTTCAACAATCAATCAGTACAAGTATGCCAACCGCAACTGCAACAAATCGAGCAACCGTGGACAATACCGATACCAGTATTGCCAACACAGAATGGCATGTATTACCAGAAATCGATGCAACCATATTGCGAAACGATGGAAACGCAACAAATACGCCGCAACCGATATACCCGAGGCAAGTGTCGCAACAATCAGCGCAACCACAAACGAATTGGCAAACAGAGCAAAGAATGTCAGTACCAATGATAAATCAACAACTGCAAAACCGGTATATTTTGACGAATCGAACGCCACCAAGGTGCAACATATATGGAAGGCTAGCTCATAGAACAGAACAATGCTTTCCAAGGAACGCAGGGCAAAACGCAAGAGGAGTGCTAATGGAGAATCAGCAACAAACCACAATCGATAGAGTGGTACCGTCTCGAGCGAATCCACAGAACGAAAGAATGAACAATCAACGGGCGAGATCGAGTGGAGTACAACAAAGAAAGAAGATTCAAAAAGACACAAAGAATACCGAAGATATATCGGCGGAAGAAAAAGAACAATTCGTAGCAGTGCACCAAGTAGATAGAGTAGAAGAACACGAACTGTGTAGCGATCCGACAATGCTTACAAGATACTACATCGATGCGTTCCTGGAAGGAACAAAGAAACTTCGAGACCTAGTCGATACTGGGTCACAAATGACTATCATTAGCGAAGAACAATACGAAAACACTTCAATCACTTGTCGATCAAACAAACGTCATTATGCCCGGTTGCGTTCAATGGAGAGTTCATAGAAAGAGCGATAGGCTACTTCTTCGTACCAATCCAGTTAGAAAAGAAGGTGGAAAGATACGATTCATTGTGATCAGAATTTTCTCAAAGATTGCGATATATATGGACGTGTTTCCTAGCAGCATTAGAATTGGTAATTGACTATCGGCAATTAGGAATAACTATTAATGGGAAATTGATTCCTCATAATTTGCGAGTAAACCAAATGGGGTTGGCTCTGCAAGACAACTGGAAGCGATTTGAGCTGTGCAAAAGTATCGAACGCGGAATTACAAACAAAACTAAAGACGATCAGAAAGAAACTCCACAGAAGGTCAAAGAAGAACAACGAAAAGGAAACCAAAGACCTAAGAAGCATCGAGTAATTACAACGGATCAAGAAGAATCCGATTCCGAAACATCATCGATATTCCAAACGGAGATACAAGTACAACCATCCCAAAGGGAAGACAGTCAATGGTCCGACATCGAAAGCCAAGACAAACAAGAAGAGGCAAAGAACTACTTAACGGTGACAGTGGAATGATACAATCAGAACCTACGACAATGGTGAAGAAAACAGAAAAGGAAAAGTCCCAAGAAAGAAAACACTTACAAATCCATAAGAAGGGGCAAACAAAGAATGGACCCGAAGGAAAATCGAGCGCAAAAAGGAAAGACAAACAACAGAAGGAAAAGACTCTAGTGACCGAAAACATAATAGCAATGAACGAAGAAGAAGACCAATTGTTCGTAACTGTCAGACACCTCAGAAGAAGAAGAAGATACCTTATCGTTGAACTGAGAAAGCGAACTTACAATCGGGGAACAAGGAACGAATCAATCGGTGACCAAAAAGAGAATTCGAAATCAACAATCAGTGAAGAAAAAGGAACCTAAAGCTACAATCGGTGTCCAAAAGAACAAGAAATCTCAAGGTGGAGGAGGTGGCGAGCCGTCCGGGCGTCGCGTCCTCACCAAATCTTGGTTGATCAAGAAGGCAGACAATGGGGGAATAGAGGAATAGTTGTCAGCCGTCCGGGGACACTGGAATCTCGGAACTCATGCCGACCTATAATGATCAATAAGATGGAGCAGGAAGGAAAGCCAATAACGAAATCGAAGGAAATAACGACAATGGAACCGAATGGGACAAAGAACCGATTCGAAAACGATACGACAGCGTCATTCACGAAACAAAACGAATCGAACCGAAAGAATTGGGTGTAATTCGACAAACACAACAATGACCAAAGAACCCAGTGACAATATCACAGCGACGTCGAGATCCGTCGCCCTGAAAAAATGCCAGTGCCCTAAAAATTGTCAAACAGAAATAGTGTTATAATTTTTCTTGCGTCAATTAATAATTGTTGTGTTACGTATTAATGTGTATTGTCTAATCATATTTTCTATGTTTTCAGGCATTTTAGTTTTAAATTTTGGGGGAGACCGTAAGTCTGAAGAACCAAGTCACAAAGAAATAACAGTAAATAAGGATGGAATCTAAAAGAAGGAATAAAATAGGGATGGATTTGATAGAAATAATTAAGACGGAAATCAGGGGCCGGTTAACTGAAGATTTGATGAATCGGGATTTGGAGCGTCAGTGGTAGACGTTAAATCGACGAAGAGGGTAAATGGTGAATGGTAACGACAGAAAAGAAAAATGGGAATGTAAAATGGGATAAAAATAGATACGGACGTGAACTCAAGAGGCAAAGTTAAGGGCTTCGGCCGTGGTGTTTAGGGCTTCACCACTCAAAACGTCCCCCGTTAGCCTCTTGTGAGCACTCCCCTATCTCATTTGGGAATAAAAAACGGGTACAAGATAAAACGGTAGGTGCAAAGAGTGGCACCAGTGCTAGGTGCTAGACCGACAACCAGCGATGTCGGCTACCAAGGGGTCCCCGGGGCCAAAATCCTAATTTTTATTATTTTTTCCAGTAAATTCCTTATTATATGTTTCCCCCAAATTTTAGTTCCTTAAAATTTATTTAAGTCCTATATATACCTAATTTGCATATTTTGCACTAGTTTCAAACCCTAGCTATGTTTAGTTTTAAAACGTGTTCTTTGACTAATCGGTTCTAGGCTTAGATCTCGGAGAGTGCGGTTGCTGATCTGGAAGAGCTTCAAAATGAATTTTGTTTAATAGTTTGATGTTTTCTATACCTGATTACTTAGCTAACTCTGTGTTTTCTTAGTTTTGTTTTATGCGGTTTTGTACTATCGGTGTGGAGTCAAGGAGAGCTTATGTTATCACGGTGTATTGGTAGCTATGCTGTAAAATATTTTTGGCAGCTTATATATATCATAAGAAGGAGCTTATACTCGGCCCTTTTAATGGCTTGTGGCTATCAAGGAAACGCCTATAGTCGGGTTTCCGGAATCACGAATTCGACTTATATTGTTGTTATTTCTTGGAGCGCAAAGATTGCTCGTTGCTATTAAATTGACTATAACAGAGTAGAATGCAGAAAGGCGTAGTGTAATTGAGTACTTGCGAGTAGCCGCACAAATAAGTAGCTTTAATTCCACTAATATCTTAATTAGTAATAGTATTTTCCTTATAAGATCGGAATAAGAAGTGGCAATAAACATACGTAGTGGGGGCGATAGAATAGCGTAACGTTAGAGCTAGTAATATCTTACAAATTTAGGCCCCGTGGAGTGGAGTGAGTTACAACCCTGGTGAGAGCAAAGGTGGGACTCGAATAAAACTAGTAGTACTACTGCGTCGTCTGGCAGCCGTTCTGTGTCGGCGGCGCTGGCGGTATTATTCTTGAGCAGACCGATCGACTAAGGGGTTGGTTTCGAACATCCAGTACCTCATATCTAATCACCAGTTGTACCAGCCGTTCGGGGGCCTGCGACTGAGCAAACTTCAACTGCATAGTAGTCGATCGTTTCTGTACAGTTTTAATAACGTGGTCTGGTAGCCGTTCGGGATCGGCTTGTTTAACATAACCGGCACTGTTAGTGTAACTCTAAGGCCCAGGTTAAGGTAATTATATAATCGCATGGTGCAACAGCCGTTCGGTGGTGTGTTGTGTCAATCCACAAGGGCTTAATAAAGTAACAATAACATAAATCTTAGTCACTATCGCTCAGGTATAACCATTAAACACTAGTGCTATAATTTAGGATCAAGGACTAGTGCATGAGTAAACTTAAGCTGTGTCCCTTACCATCCTCTTTTGACAAAAGCGATTCCCATTCAGTTGTACACTGAACACAAATTTCATTTTTGCGTTAAAGAACAGAAATTAGTCCTTTTCATATTCCATACATTTTAATTTGATAATGTTTGCGAACACACTGGTGTTAAAGTACAGGGGCCAAATTGCATTCGCTAATGGCGTTATGGAACCGAAAAATGTCGAAATTGGATACGGCTGTTGAAATTCGAGTTTTGTTCGCTAACAACGTTTTGTATATGGTGTCAAAAGAGGATGGTTGGGGGCGCATCTTAAGTTTACTGTTGCATAGGTCAAATACTAGGTAGCCTTAACTTAACCTAAGGACTAAAGTAATAAATAGGGATTGTCGAGAGTACTGACATCAGTGGCTAAGGTGTGTACAAGCTAAAGTAAGACTGTGCAAAAGTTATATGTCAGACTGTGCATAAACCTGGTGTCAGACTGTGACAGACCCTAGTGGAGAACTGTGCAAGTATTGTCAGTGGAGTACAAGCGTGAGCTGAAAATAATCCAGTACTAAAGAATAGTACTGCTGTTTTGGATACGAGTGCGCAACTTATTGCTATTGACAATTACCTAATCGGTTGTGATCTAAACATAATACGGTACTAAGGAATAGTGCCGCAGTTTTTCACCACGATCTAGAAGAACGGTATTACGATTTTAATACCGCTGTGAAAATAGTGCCGCAGGTAATCTACGGTGATAACAGTGCCTAATATTTTATCACTTCGTAATAAACCTTCTAAAACCGATGCAAAACAAAACGAATTTGGTGCAATTACAAAACGACTAAACGCAAACCAAGAACAAATCGACACGAATTATGATTCATTCGGTACAATCAATGATCAGTCCGGCACAGTTCAAACGTGAACCGATGTAAACCGAGATTAAACCGATGGCTAAACCCGTACGTTTATTTGAATACCTTATCCTCGTCCTTAGATTTACGCTACTAATTTTCTTAATATTGACACTTTTCCCTTATGGGGTTGTACGAAGCCTTCCGTAAGGCTAGACCCGCACGTTTATTTGAATACCTTATCCTACGATCTTAGATTTACACTAGTAGTTTCTTAATTTTTAATACTATTATTTTCTCTTGTGGGTTTGTACGAAGCCTTCCGAACGGCTAGACCCATACGTTTATTTGGACACCTTATCCTAGGATCTTAGATTTACGCACCGTGATATTAACGTTCGCGCTTCCGGACGTCTAGCTAGGCCCGATATATAACTATTGAGTAGTTGTCAGCAACTCTCTAGTTCCCAATTTATTACTTGGTCTTTCACTTCTTGAACTCACCCAGGGTATGCTCACGTATTTCCGTCCCGACTAAGTCCACGGAGTATTTCTCAGTTATGGTAATTCACTTCGGAACTCTAAGGGAAGGACCGTTATTATTTCGTGTTACGCTCGGCTCTACTCAATTTTTATCAGGAAAATTAATAGAATCAATATAAATTATTACGAGAATAAAGTATATACCTATTTGTGTCATATGATGTTTTGCGACTCAACGTTAATTTTTATGAAACAAGGCTCAGTAAATTTAGGTCCGATTAAGTAATTTTCGACTTCACCTGGATTTAAGAATCAATGCCAGGTATTCATTGTCAAATTCATAACCAGTAAGCAGAACCATACAAAACCAATGCACAAGTACGTAAATCGTAAACAGATCAAGAAAACCGCTGTTATTAGTTCAAAAGTTTTTAAAACAACGTCGCGCACTAGCTAGGTAAGCATACAGTAAAAAGAAATAATAAAAACAAAATTGATAAATAACTCGTCAATGTTGGTCTAATCGTATAGGTATGAAGTCTCAAAACTCCTTCGTAGATAAATGAACAACTACAGCTTGCGCCTGCTAATTAGCGTAGGCGGAGGCTCCCTGACTCGCTGAAAGCTGACGCTAGCATAAATTGAAGAAATAAAATGAAGCTAACACATGTTAGCTAATGAACCAAAATAATGCCAACTATGCAAATTAGAATTTAAACAACAATACCCAAGGAGCGAAAAGAAAACAAAACCCAGGGGAGGGAGGGATATAATAAAGGATTTGGTGACCAACCGGGGTTTTTTAGGTATTTTTGGGGATTTTGGACGGGTTTTGGCCGGAAACCTCTCTGGTAGCCTGTTAGACTCCTAACAGTGTTATGACTAAGGACTTTATTGAGATATAGTTGGCTCAGAACTTCACAAATAGGTACCCTAACAGTAATTAGCCATAACTTAGTAATAATATCTGTCCCAACTACAATCCTAGGGTTAAATAAGTACTAATCTTATCGTATTAGCGGAATCTTTGTTCGCAACACTAAAGAATTCAGCCCTAAAGTGTCGAGTGATAAATGCCCGGGAGAGCTGGTTAGGGGGTTAAGAGGGAAGTAGCGTCACTTGTTAAGTGCGGCAGCCTTCCAGGGCGGCTTAGCAAGTGTTGTTATTCTTGAGAAGACCGGGTGAGTAAGGGGCTTGGAATAGGTTACTCCTTGAGCCACTCATTCCCAATCAACTCGATCAGCCGGCCGGGGATCGAGATTTTTAAGAAATTAACTGGATAGTAACTCGCCACTACTATACAGTTATTATAATAGCATAGTTTATCATCCGTCCGGGGACAGCTACGTATAATATAACGGCTTGTATTAGCGTAAATTTAAAAACAGGCTAAGGTAATTAAATAACCCTGCAGTTGGTCAGCCGTGCGGGGGCCCAATTGTATGAACTCACAAGAACTGTAATAAAGTATCAGCTAACTCAACTCTTAATCATTATTGTATTATTTAATGCGGTATGTCAGCCGTCTGGGGGCATCTGATTAAATAAGGTCGGTACTTAGCGTAATTCTAAGGACCTAAGTTGGGTAATCAGAAACTCATATCGTCGTCAGCCGTCCGAGAGCGAAGGGTGTAAAACGCAAAAGAGGATTGATAAAATTAGCGATACCTAAACCTTAACTAAAAGAAAATGGATAATTCAGAGCCAAAAGAACGGAGCGTTGAGTGGCTTCTTCTGGGAAGATATAGCTAAATTCTCGGAATTTATCGAGGTGTAAGGTAATCAAATTAATGGCGATAAGCGATCTTAATCAATAGTGGTGCTAAAGAACTGTGCCCTATTTGTACTTTAATATTTTAAATAAACGTTTCATTTACGACTTTGGTGCTCACTTACTTAACTCGAAGTGAATCGGGCTAGTCTATACCGTTTCGTTAAGCAGAAGTGTATCGTTGGGAAATTACTAGTGAAAATCTACGGCACAGGTTAAGATACTATAGAATCGTACATTTGCAAGCCATGCGGGTGTGATAGTACCAACCTGACAAAAGGATTAATAGTAAAGATAACTTACTTTAATCTTAATAAAATAAAGAGTGATCAGTAGCTGAAGTGTGGTGTTCAAGTAGTTCAAGCGTAAGGGTAAAAGTTGCCAGTGCACAAGAGCAGGCGTGATCTAAAAACAATTGTACTACGAAATAGAAGTGACTCTCGTGCCTTTTATTATAACTGCCTATCAATAAACTTTTTATATCTGCCTTTGGTGTTACAGATTTTGGATCGAAAGTGTCTAGGGTAGGCAGGTCACAAAGTCGGATAGAGTCACGCCGCCGCGCGATAGAATTTCGCTAGCAAACGAGCTAGAGCGGACCACTTCGTTTCCTACCGGTATTCTACTGGACACACCTCAGACTGCACATTCTTCGGTGACGAATCTCGTGCCTGTTTAAATTCCGATAGCCGTCGCAAAAATTCCCCATCCATCCTCACCCCTATCTTGCCAACCTAAAGTAATGATGTATTTGTTATTTTTGTAAGTATAAGGAGTCCTCTAAGTTATTCAGGGGGTTTTGGGCTCAAGCTCGTCCAAAAACCTCATTTCTGTTATTTTAGTATGGGATGTTGGGGGTAGGAGTGGAAGTATAATTTTTATGACGGCTATTGGTATATATTTAAATAGGGAGTAGATTCGTCACCGAAGATTGCTAGAAACGAGGTGTGGCCACTAGAATGCAGGTGGGTCAGCGGGTATGGCACGCGTTCTTTTTAGTTTGCAACTTATGTTTGCGACGCGGCGTGACTACTTCTACGGACTCGTGGTTCAGAAACTTTAGAACCAAAGGCTTGAGTAAAAATGTTTATAAATCAGTTAGATATGAAATACACAGTTTCGCGGTACAATTCTTTTAGGTTACACCAACTTATGACCACCGGTATTGCAATCTTCGTTTTGTATTTGCTTTACCCAAAACACTGCTCCACCGGCCTTTCTTTCTATTTAATTAACTCTTAAAACTTAGGTTATCTAATAATCTATTAGTTCTCTTATGAGATTAATACAGAATGCCCCGAACGGAATCACTCCGTAATTCTATTTAATTACCTACAGTTTGACAATCATGGAAGCCAAAAAGTATTACTTGAATCAGAAAGCCATAAAATACTCCCTTCATGCAACTTTTTTACATTCCAATCGATACATGTAAAAATCCCTAAAAAAGAAACTATAAGCCGCTATGAATATGCTTAATTAAAGCTAAACGTCATTTCGTATACACCGAAGAACAATATGGCCGCCATACACTATACTGGCGGCCTGAGATGCAAAACTCACGTAGATAGCTAATAACTGAGAGAGGATAAGGTCGGCAAATTCATAAATTTAACAACAACAACAACGGCAACTTCTGTGATTAAACAAGCAAATAAAATGAAACTATATATATGTTGGGTAATAACGAAAACGGACGAATTTTATGCAAATTAGGACGAATTAAGGAAGAGAATAACTTAAAAAGAGGAGGTAGGGTGTAATAAACAAAAATTTACGAAACCCAGGTAATTTGGTCTAAGGGATTAGGAACAATTTTGGGGTTTTTGAACAGGTTTGGACCCAAACCCCCTAAATAGCCTGGGGAACCCCGTATATCCCGGTATGTCGGTTGAGCATCTTACCACTGTTGCCATTCTTTATGCCCAAGAAAGATAATGGAACGACCGTGAGAGGCTAACAGAGGACGTACTATGCGGTGAACCCGGCACACCACGGGACGAAGTCCTTAACTTTGAATTTCACAAACAAACAAACAAAATGTTTACTTTAGAAGAAGTTATGATTGTAACAATACCACATATGATGCAATGGCGGAATGAAAAACAATATTACCACAACTATTGCTAATTCGTGTTAGGTAGGATTATAAGATAATCTTAGAAAGGGAATCAGGTGATTGTTTAATGAGTTCAAGCGTACACGAAAAATTTTTTGTGATGGCGAATTTACAACCGAAACAGGTAATGAATTCCAAATATTGACAATTCTATGTGCAAAAAAAGTTTTTGTAAGAGATAAACGACAATGCTTTACCAATAGTTTCTTATTATGGTCACGAGTTGGTCTAGTGTTGGTCTCAAACAGGCTGTCAGGATTCAGAATAGTGAGACCATTTAGAACTTTATACAGAAAACAAAGATCTTTTTTCAAAAGTAATAGCTCCACTGTATCGAAATTTAACACCTTTAGGCGTTCTACATATGTTATATCAGAAAACCCTGGCAATCGCTTTGTAAAACGACGTTGAACGTTCTCAACAGTATCTATGTCGACAGCAAACGTAGGATTAAAAGTTTCTGAAGCAAAAGTTAAATGAGGAAGCCCATATACTTGAAACATTCGTGTTAAAAAAGAAATATCTTTTTTAATGAAATTATGTAAAATTAACCCTGATACCATGGAAGCTTTTTTAGCAATATTGCTACAATGCTTGTGAAATTTCAAACCAGACTCTATTAAAACGCCGACATCACGCTGACATTCAACAACTGCAATTTCATCACCAGCTATAAACAATGAAGGCCTTGGGTTTATATTTCCCATGTGTACAACACTGCACTTTTCAGCAGAAAGTTCAAGACCCCAAGTATTAAGCCACTGTGCTATATTATTTAGATAGTTCTGCAAGACCACGCTACTAACACCTTTCTTTGCAGAAAAATATATCTTACAGTCATCAGCATAAATTGATATATTACATTTATCGATAGCAGTAACAATGTCATTAAAATATATGGCAAATAACGTAGGTCCAAGTACTGACCCTTGAGGTACACCACAAGTAAAATGGGATAATCGGAGACCCTCTGATTCAGTCTAACTCTTTGATGTCTATCCTTGAAATATTTTCAATCCATGTCAAGAGTTTGCCCCTAATACCTAATGCATTAAGCTTAAATAAAAGTAAATTATGTGGAACAGAGTTAAAGGCTTTGCGTATATCCAGATAGACGATAGAAGTATACATCCCTTGGTCTTATGCATCATACCAGCTATTTAGACACTCAAGTAAATTGGTTACTATGGATCTGCCTTTCAGAAATGCATGCTGGACAACATATAGAATGTTATTTCTTAGGCAAAAATCAATGATTGCCGTATTAATGATAGCTTCCATCGGTTTTACAATGTTACATACTAAGCTAATATCACGATAATTAGTGCACACGTCTCTCGGCCCATTATTTTTATAAATTGGAACTATGCTCGCGTCGCGCCAATCTTGCGGTATTTCGCACATTTGAAAACAGAAATCGTATATATAGTATTTTTAGAGGAGCTACAAGTTCGATGGAAAACATTGAAAAGAAAAACGTGTTTTAAGCTTTGCATTAACATACCTATATACAGCCCTTGGGTTATTTTGATCTAGGATTTTGCGTTCGTATCGAAGAAGATGTTCTGTTTCTAGTTTATTTACAAATTTTCTCTTGCGAACAAATTCAAATTTGGACATTATCTCCAATTGACGTGTGTAATTTTTAAAGGCTGCATTCGCATCATATTGTGCAATTTTGATGTACTGAGGCCAACGGAACTCCTTTCTACGTCGCTTAACAGGCACATAGGGTGTTGGTTGGTTGGGGTTGGTTGTTTTTTTGTTTGTTTTGTTTTTTGTTTTGTTGTTTATGTTTTTGATGTTATATTGTGTTGGATGATTTTTTGTGTGTGTTGATGGGGGTGTTTGGGGTTTTTATTTGGGTTTTTTTGGGGGGATTTGTGGTATTTTTGGTTGTGGGATGTTGGTTGTTGATAGGTTTGGGTATGTTGTGATATTGGTGGGTGCGTTGTTTGGTTGTCTATTGGTTGTTATTGGAGCTAGATGTTTCTGGTGACTGTATTTATTGACTGTGGAGGATTATGTCTATTTTTATGATTCTGATTATAGTTTATATTATGATCTGGGGCTGTTTGTAGATAGCTAGTGTCTCTGCTGATTAGAAATTTTCTATCTATTATTTTTCTTGATCGTATAAGATATTGTGTTTCTAGAGATGAGTATGTGTGTAGTAGGGAGGGCTGGAGAAGAGAATATGTATTTCGCTCGCTTTGTGAGGCTTTGGATTTGCGGTATCGCTGGTGTATAGTGGAGAATTTTTTGCTCTCTGTAAGAATATTTGATCGATAATAATTATTAGCTTTGTCTCTTTAGTTTAGAGGCATAATCGCTAATTACTTTATGTAGTTATTTTATGATTTTAATGCTATCTTAGTTTGTTCTCATCTGTTTTCTATAATTTCGAAGACAGGTTCGGTTCGGATCGGTTTTATATGGCGGTTCGGTTGCTGGTTCGGTTCGGTAATTTCATGGTTATTCTGGCCATAGGGAGTGGTTCGGTTCGGTTCGGCTCGTGTTCGGTTGGTTCGGCAAGGGACGGGCGTTTTCTAATCTCTTTTGTTGATTTCCGTTTTTTTTTGATTATCTGTTCATTTATGTTAATATGATGTATATATTGACGCTCTCCGCGATGATCTCTTTGTCGTGTGACGTGTAGGGCATTTGGGGTTTTATTCTGCGAGTTTGTAGGCGATCTGTGAGCTATTCCTCGGTCTGTGGATGTTGGTGGTTCTGTGTTTCGGGTGTGTTGTGTGTCTCTGCTGTTGTCTTCTTCTATTTTTTTCTTCGTCTATCTTTGTGTTCTGGGCGTGGTGTGCTGGGTGTTTCTCGTCTTGCGTTCGGTGTTGCTCTCTGTCTTTCATTCTCGTCTCTGTTCGAGGCCTATCGCTTGTTGCTTTTCTTCTCTCTGTTTTTATATTCGGGGGTCGTTTTCCTGCACATAGGTATCAATAAGCATGTTCACAATATAAAGAAAGCGATTCCAAAAACAGTGTACACTTCCTGCGTTATGTCTGCCAACAATAGTAGAGTTTAACCAAAAATCATTTAACCTGTCAATATTGCACAAAATCTGACTAATGGTTACTTTTTCACATTTGAAAATTTTTTTGAAAGAAGTGATTTCACTTTTGATAGCACAATTCACTGTTAGCTTGATAGAAGCATGGTCGGAAGAAACTAAGGGAGAAGATACAACGAAATTTCTGAGTATCCTAGGAGTACAAGTAAAAATGAAGTCAAGAATATTTTCAGGTTCAAACCGGGCCAATATTTTCACGACCGCGCCAATATTTGTTTTATTCCCGGTCCATTACCTGTCTCTTTTTCTTTCTTTCCATTCACCGTTTACCCTTTCTACAAATCTTTGTCTACCACTGAGTAAAACTGGACAGATATTTGCCTGGGAGGTATCTCGAAGTGATCAATAACGAGCCAAAATTCTAACGCCAACATTTTGTCTCATTATACACTTTGCGCGCAATGGGCCTTTTGCAAACCTTCTGTACATTCGCAGTTCAACAGCAGTTGAAAATATTGGCACCAAGGGCGTATACAACGCACAGAAATTAGGCAGCCGCAGCAGGCTGGGCAACAGCAGCGGCAATCATAAACATATCAACGTTGGAACGGTATACAACACTCGAACTATAGCCAAAGACCGACGTCATATCGAGATACCGTCGACCTAGTACGGTAGCAAAAAAGGAACATCAAGAAGTTCCAACCACCCAAATCTATTTTTATAGTAGGGTAGGGCGCATATTGATAATAAAGGGAGGCCTCTAAAGAGATCAAACCGCCGCGAATCTATAACAACAAAAAGTACCGTTGCCCCAGCGACGGATTCTAAGTAATCAACAACAATCACAAACTAATACCGGTAGTGTACTGCAGCGATATTGCAACATGGTAGCGCAGTGACTTTCTACTCCTACCGAGCTAGCGGCTGTAACTTCGGTTGGGGTAGTAATAGATAATAGTTTGAGTCAGCCCCAATTCGAACTGAACGTAGGACCGATTCAGAAATATGGGCCATGTGAGGTGACAAATGTCAGGGATTTTATATCGATGTTATCTTTGATAATCGGCGTTTAGTTCTAGGGTTAATCGATTCAGCCTTACAGAGTTTCACGAGACAGACAGACAAACATACACGCATACGCGAAGAAATATGCACACGTAAATATGTACACACACGTGGATAGAGACACACAACACACTCAGAGACGCATACAAACAGACATAAAGAGAAACGCAGATTTATAAACAGATGCATGCACGCACAAAAGCATAACATATTTTTGTAGAAACTTAAAAAGTACACAGAGAGAGAATCGTGCGCGTATAGAAACATAGACACACATATAAACACATGCCGTCGCAGACAGCGACACAGGCTTGCCGAAGGCCGACTATCACGTGTTGAAGACCCGTCGAGCTTCGCGTTAGTTTATGTTAAGTTAATCACGTCCTTACATTTTCATGTTTCAGGAAAGTAGCAGTATAATACTACACATGTGGAGCCATGCGGACTACATGTAGCAGCGGGATCAATATTTGAGCCAATGATCGGTTCGACATGCAGGCCCCGTACTCGAGTACTCCGGTGTGCCCCACTTCAATATTTATCCTGTTTAGTTTTCTTTTAATTTATTACTGTTTCTACAATGTTTTCAGTCTTATCATTTTATATTTGATTTTGTGATACATGTAAATTGTGTTGTCAGTGACGCTTTGCCTACGGTCAATGCTTAATTAAAGTATGGATATAGTGTCCGAATATGGATTTCGGTCTGACGGAAGAAAATGTCACGAACTGCGCCGCATTCAATGCAGACTTGGTGTTTATCAACAAGCTGACGGTTCTGCATATCTCGAACAAGGGTCCACAAAGGTACTAGCAGCTGTATATGGGCCTCACGAGGTAACTGATACGTGCATTTATAAGTTCTAGGTTCAATACTCTAGGACCACATTTATTGTCTACGTGTTATATTTCTCGAAATAGTAACATTATTATATATTTCTTTTCATCTGCAGCATTAAAAGCAATAAAATATATATCTTTACTAGAAAATCTAGTTCCAAAAACATTAACCTGTATCTGGGCCCTAAAAGCTAAGTTAAGTTGCAGTTGTATGCCACTGCATCGATCGAAGGGTACAGACTGATAAAAATGCTTAATATTTTGCAGCAGTTCGCAAAAATGCGTAACTTCTGTAAAATTTTCTGTCAAAACCTCGTTTTTAATGTTATAATCGTGGATACAAAGAACAAACTAAATTAATGTAATTATTTTGGGACTTCGTGCAAGTGCATAGACGATTCGATTGTTCTACAAAATGAGGAGCATAACACCCATATCGCTCGAGCGATTGCGTAGTTATTGCCCTTTCCATATATCTTGGGTGTCATAGTCGTTCAAAAAACCGGTTACTCCTAATCTAGCAGTTTAAATGACCACAGAAATACACCATTGCAGATATGTAGAGTGTGAATTGCTCTGTAATTGGACCCAATTATTGAATCCTAAAAGGGTCATGTAAAAAAGCATTATATACAGCCTTGTAGAGCTTCGTTTACTCTACGCAAAGATATTAATTAACATCGGTTGTCGAGATACAATAAATAACGTGATCCCTTTGTGCCGAACCGGAGCCCCGTCGACCCGCTTTTTTCCGGGAAAAGATGTTGGAGTCGGCTTTGCGCCCACCGAAAGGGCACAAATTAAAACTCCCAGTTTTAAATAGCTATCACCAATCCGTCCGGCCAAAGTTGATTTATATTTGTTACCCTAAAACCGATAATGACTGTATCCAACTAGTACAAGGCTAGTAAGAACGCTTCGCTTCGCTCATTTAACACGCTTAACTGCAAGCAGGCTTTCGCTGATGCTAAATAAATACCATGAAAGACAGTATATATTTGCTTTATACGCTTCCGTATGCTGTACTTTTGGGATTCCAGTATGAAAAACACCTTGCGCAGCGAGCAACGCCAGCAAGCATTTATTTGCATGCGCACTGTTAATTTTTAACGTGTCCGTCCATATGCACCGCTAGTTTTTTCTAAATATCTCAGGTAGGAATGAATATATTCTCATGCGGTTTTTTTGCATATGATAGTTTGTAATCTGGCCGCCTTCCCATATAAGTTACATCTATGCAAACCAATTCATAGGGTATGGTGGGCCCCTTTTAAAGGGAGTACTCCTTCCATTTTTGATGATAGAAAATTGCGGTTTTAGTTATATCTCAAAACCCAAGGCTCGTATCAAAAATGTTGCTTGTCTTTTATGTCGCCTTAATAAGGTCTACAATTGTGTTGACCAAAGCTCTTCTGTCATACTCGCTGATTATGAGATAGGGGCACCAAATTGGGTTCCAAAAGGACACATTTAACATTTATATCATATTTTTAAAATATTTGCTAATGGGCATTACTGAAACTGTGCGAGCGAAGCCAGCGGGTTTTCACTGAAGGCGCTACTGGCGGAAATTGTGAAAATTTCTTTTTTGTCTGTCGCTGTCATGCATAACTCGTTTGCGGGTGGATGGATTTCGATGAATTTTTTGGTCGATAGCAAATGTGATGTCGATGTGCTATTTGGTTGATCGTGAACAACTACGACCCCATCTTCCTTGTTAAAATGGCAAAGCAGGGTTTTAAAGGTTCTTTGTCAAACCTGGCCATACGGTACCAGTGTTTTACAGTTGATATCTCACGACCATCTACCATACAGATCAGCTCATCGAGATCTATAACTTTGCTGACCACTCTTTTTTCGGGCCCAAATATGGTTCGTCGACGTTTGCCAGAAATAGCTATTTTTCAAAGGTCGTCGTATTACTATTTGTTCTTACCTTACAATGAGTGCCTATTAGGCTGTCAAGCACGCTGGATGTGCTGATTTTGCTATCTAGAGGCAACTTGACTATATTATACCTTTTCTTGGTGTTTCAAGGGGTTTCGGTCGACGAACCCGTTCTCCAAAATCTAGTGCGTCTTCATTATGTCTGATTTTGTATCGCGTACAGGGTATCAATAATGATCAATATACGGGTATTTGTTAAGCTTGAATACAATAATATCTAGAGTCCATCTCGAGTGTCATTTTCAGGCGTTTCATTAGGTTTAGGGTCAATGGACCCGATTTCCAGAAAATAGTTAATCTTCTGTAGATAGCTACTCGTCATCAAAAATTGTCAATAATTTTTTATATATAGTAAAACATGAATGTCGTAATGAAGGCACTGTGGATTAAAAACACATTAAAAATATGTTTTTCATGAAATATAATGCATTGCGTTGACATTATTGCCTCTGGAACTTTGAAGAGGTTTAGGTAACTAGTAATTTCTTTATCGATCAAAGATGCCGCTCGTCGGTGTTTTGACTTGCCAGCGCAAAACAAACTGTCTACCACTGTACAGCCCTGAGTAAACTGGATCACAAATAATGTGCTTGCAATGCATTGAACGTAAACTAGACAATTTCGATTTTTCTCCTGTCGCCTCCCTTTACTTAAAGACGTTTGCTGGGCTTTCCAAATTGGGGAGAGGGGCGCTTACATTTTCAAGTGCCCTAGATAAAACCGTGCGCCTTTTGGGGATCCCCGGTTCATCGCTTCAGGCAAAATTTTTTATTCCCGCTCGGTAAAACGTCTTCAAATGACACAAATTTTGATCAAAACTTGTACTAAAATTATGTCTTGAAGGCAAAAATTTCGTGAATTATGTCAGAATTTGCTTCAAAATAGTTTTGACACGACTTTAAACCGGTTTTTAGGCAAAAATGGTCTCTCCCCGATTCGGAACTATGCCAGCCGGCAAAATTTTGGGCAAATGGAGCTATGAATATATATAACATATTATATTTGGATCACAGCTGGAATAATGTGGACAATTGTAAACAAAAATTTTAAACTGAAATTCCGGTTCCATCATAGTTTTTGTCTTTTTCCGGAAACGCAACCGGAACACGATTTTCGCCGGAAGCTGAATTCCTGTTACTCTTTGGTTTTCTGGTAGGCTGAATACGGAGGTTTGGTTTTCTAGAGACCAAACAAATACACTTGATGCATGGTAGTTGTTTTAGATGGGTTCAGGATCACTAAATTTTAAGTTTATGGGTTCAGGCTTAAAGACGTTTTAGAGTGGTATATATACCTCAAACAAAGCCTGTTACAGATTATTAAACAAAATGATAACTTAAAAATAAAACCACGCTCTCTCCGTTTCACCCTCGCTTGTAAGTTACTAGTATGGTCACTATGAAGGTCACTGAAAACAATTAAGTGATTTATTTGACCGTATCTGTGAGCGGTTTTCCCTTTTTGGAATGCTAATGTATCCTGTGGGACCACTACCCCTGAAAAGAACCATGCATTATTTCGTTAAATGTAGTATCATATTATTGCAAAGGTTTTCGAGGATACTGAAAACGATGGAGTGGTTCATTTCAACGTATCTGTGACCGATTTAAACTTCAGTATGGCACTGTATCCTGTTGAACCCCACCCCGCTTGATCCATTCATAATTCCATTTTCAATGTAATGTTATAATTTGTTGTATTTGTTTTTATCAAGGTTTTTGAGTATACTGAAAACGATAAAGTGATGTATTTGAGTGTATCTATTACCGATGTAGACTTTGTTGAATGGTATTGTCCATGAGACCCTAAATTGAAGAGTTTTTTTACATTTTTACAATAATTTTTACGTTTGCGATGGTGCAAATTGTAAAATTTTATTTTGTTCATTTTGGAGTAATACGTTATAATTGTTGGTCAGTTATATCTTCGGCAAAGCCCTGCCACCGTGAGCTACCCCTTTACTATGTGCTACTTTATTAGATTATGTGTTTTCTTGATTTTAGCAAAAAGTTAAAAAATAACCAAAAATGTTAAATTTTCAAAATTTAGACAGTGAGCGACATACTGCTAGTCTTATTTAACTAGTTAAACGCGTTAGTTTCACTGTTCGGAACATATATATTTCCAGTTTCCGTAATTTTTATTATTGAAGGAGGAAATAAAGGGATCTTACATATAGTTTTGGCCTTTGCTAAAAATGGTTGTAACGTCGCACTTAATTTTTAAAAATTTAGACAGTGTGAGCGACGTATTGCTAGCCTTATTTAAACAGTTAAATGCGTTAGTTTCACTGTTCGGAACATATATATTTCTAGTTTCCGCCATTTTTATTATTGACGGAGGAATGAATGTATCTTGCATATTGTTTTGACATGTGTTAAAAATGACCGTAACGTTGTACTTAATGTATTGCTGGCGTTAACTATTGTTCTGGGACTTTGAGACGGGCACAGGAAGCTTAATATCATACCTCGAAATAGTTTCTCAGCGCTGACTAGCTACCCACTGCCCGTCGTCGCGCGAGGGTCCACTGTTAAAAAGTCAGGATAGGTCCATTATGTTTTCTGCAGTAGTCTCTGTCACGGTACTACCATATATATTCCAAGTAATATGCTTTTCCGTCATTTTGGTCCACTAGGTTAGGCATAGAATTTAAAAGGTTTGTGACTGAAAATAATCGTCAGAACGCTAAACATAGTCTATTCATTAATAGTATGCACGTGCAGCATTTGTACGTTGCACATTGTTGATTAAACGTGAAAACAAAAAATGGCTCTCAACTACTAAAACATTTCTCGGTCTTAGATTAAAACACGACGGCATTGTATCGTATTCTGCTACTAGGTTCGAAAAAATAGAAGCCGGATTTTGCACGACAAAGCTCTTGTCAATTGCCAGTATAGTATGGCTACATTTAGTACAACGGAACGTAAATTTCGACCGCGTGGCGATCGCAAATCAACGGAGTTCACACAACAACTACAAAAAACGTTCAACGCGGCAATTTTGACGGCTCTGTATCCGCGATCACAAATTGATATTTACTGTGAAATCCTGCAAGCTGATGGCGGCAACCTAGCAGCATGCATAAATGCAGCAACACTTGCACTTATCGATGCTGGTGTTCCAATGAAGGACTATGTAGCTGCGACCACCGGTGGGACGATGCCTCGTGATGCAACGAGACCTATAGTAGATTTGAGCAGTTTGGAAGAAACATCAGGTGATGGGCCACGAATGACGCTTGCGCTTCTGCCGCGCTCTAACGAAATCGTGCTTCTTGAACAAACGTCTCGACTACATATGGATGATTTAGAGAGACTTATCGATTCTACGGTGAAAGGTTGTAAGGACCTCGCAGTGGTGCTGGATGCTTTTATGCGTAAACGAATTTGTCGTCTTTCAGCTGCGCTTGGATGGGAATAGTCACAAAGTTTAAAACTTAGAAAATTTCTATCAAAGCCGAGAGTTTATCTTTGAATCAACAACGGTCGCATATTGTTGTGTGATTAGTTCCAAGCCATTTCATAATGTTCTCAATCAACATAGGATTAGCGCGAAGCGGTTGAACAGTGCACGTATTTTGACATAACATGCTACATTCTGAGTTAACCTAACGCTTCGCAGTGTGAGATGGACCAATTTGGACAGTTAACGTATATATAAGCAAGTTTCTTATTTGTGATATGCTCGGGTTATGCGTGTTTTGTTATTTCGCCATTGTAATATTGCTCTGATATTAGGATACCATGACTGAACTGCATTACCAGTGGAATATAGAACCGAAAAATTTAAGATTTGTGATCATATGTCTGGCCTGTCTACAGTCTTCCGAAAAGCGGAGGGGCATGTTCATTATCTGGAAAAATTTCACAGTGAAGAGGGGGCAAAATATTTTCAGGCTATAAAACGTTTTAGCAGTAGAAATAGTTGTAATTGTTGTATAAAACACTTTGCACCCCTCAGAAATTGCAACAATGCAGAAAACAGAAATTGAGAGGCTTAATAAATTTTGGATTTAGTTGAAGAAAATGGAGACCGCATGGGACAGAAATGTGAATAATCTCACGAATATAGAATGATTTGGAAAGTGGGGTTCCCTTAACTGTAGACAGGCTAGTATGTGTTGTTTCAAAACGCATAGTTCCGCAGACAGTGGGTAATTGAGCAATAAATAAATTTTTTATCCGTCAGTATACCGATAAGGCATGACTAACATGGGGTTGCCCAACCCATAATGTGTATAGCCAGATTGTTGGCGCAATAAACACAGCACGATTTAAGGTATAGCTTCGATCCGATTCAGTATAATGTTGGAGGTTTAATTCCGTTGCAAGTTTGTATTGTGTAGTTTATAACGTTGGCAACATAAAGCTCATTTTCATTGTCTAAATAGTGAGCGTATTATGTATTCTGTCTATTAAAAGGGATTTAAATGATATCGTAGGTACAATCGGATTGAAATTTTAGTCTATTTCCACAAATTCAGACGAGCAATCTTTTGTACAATGGACTGGTCTAGAGCTGTGCGCAGGTACCGGTACTCGCAGGCCGGATACGGGCTTTTAATGCTGAGCTCCCGGTGAGTGTGTACACGTATCGTGCGCAATCCTGTATGTTCAGCAGTCCGCCGTCTTTCCGAAATAAATAGGTGGTTGCGTCTGACAAGTGGATTTAAAAATAAGACATGCTCCCGTTTAGTGGACAAGTCGAAATTATGTAGTAGTTTATTTCTTTTTGTAGCCAATTCATAGTATTAGGCAGCGGCCGATGTCATCGAAAAGACTAATATTGTCCCATTACTGTCGGGAGCCTGAAAAAGTTCTAACCCCGTCCCTACGGAACTAATGGTGGCCGACTAGCTTCTAATTTTCAGCTCAAAAATTTTTGCAGTCGCACATCTTTCGATCGGCCATGAAGTTATAATTATGTCTGGGTTTTTCGTGAATATGAGAAATTAATTAGGGAAACATGTTACGCGTAAGAAATGACTATCGTCTTTCGAACAAGCGAGCGTCGAGCACAAATTGAGAATGCAGCAACCGAGTAATCAAGGAGCGGGAGTCTTTTTTTGGTGGGTGATATTATCCAATTTCGTTCAATGCAGTGCATGTGACCTCTACTGGGTGGCCTTTGTATGCGGCATAATCACTACATGAACCATTCTAGTGAGGAAACAAATTGGTGTTAGCTTTAAATTTAAGGACAAGCTGTATAAGTTTTGCTATTATAAATTGTAACCCGATAACAATAATTAGGCTTGTTCTCTGCAATCCTACAAACTTCGACTGTACTTACGAATTTGACTCGTTTCATTTTGCATAACCTCACCCAGGACACCGCTTACAGTCCTAAATATTATAGGATTCACTCACTATTATATTGTCGCTTATTGAGGCAATAAAATAGTCAAAAATACAATGTTGGGTCAAACTTATGTAACATCCGATGCCATGTCTAGAGGGAGCCACAGTTACGGATAGAAATAATTGTTCATAAGCAGCTACGAAGATTTGCTGAACCAGTTTCAAAATTTTTTCTTTTATTTTATTCCGAAACTGTTTTACATCACCTTGAGTAATGTTAGTTCTTTCGTTGAAGGAAATAATTGTTCCAGACACCGATTCAAAGTCACACTCGTAAATAATTTTAAATATTTTGGGATCTGGTTATGGATTGCTCATATATAGAACTGCAATCTCAGGATCATACTCTAATTTTTGACGGCCGAAAGTAGTAAAACAGTTTCGTTGTTTCCGAAATAATATACATTGTATTGATCAGAGAAGGACGTAATATGCGCTCGTTAGAAACCTCGGATCCGCAAAAGAAAATATCGTATAATACATATCCACCGTTTATTGGCGTTTTTCCAGATTAGTAAACTCTAAGAAAAAGTAACAATATCATTCACCAAAGTTGTTTCTGGCTTAGTTCATGGATGCACTGTAATGATATTTTGTAGCCTGTTGCTTTCTATCCCTACATGTCTCGTTGATCTTGATGTATTGGTATTGATTTGGGCTTCCTGCATGCTAATGGAAATTGTGGACCTAATGCAAATGTTATTAGCTGGACAAATGTTAATATATAGTTGATCCCGGTTTCACATTTTAGTGCATCACTGTGCTGCAATGTAAAACTAAACGAACGTTGCCCCACGGTCTCAGTGCATTGTCTAGTGAAATCTTAAATTCTACAAGTGTATTGTAATATAGTTAAACTCGCGCATCGGTGGTACTGGATAACAGGTGTCACGGTTGGTAGTGAAAAACATCTTGTCATTATATCATCGGAGTTTAGAATAAAACAGTTTGTTACCTTACGTTTCTCATGATTTTGCACTATATAAAGTTAAGAAGTTGTTTCCAAATGTAAAATGTTTATTCGATAATTTAATCAAAACATTGGGCAATTTTTGTCACAATAAAGCGTTATCAAGACATATATTTTCCACCAATAGCAGCTGCAATTCCAACAAATTTCTACATACACCGCTTCGAAAGATCAGTAATTTGCTTGTCTTCGATATTTTATGTAGCATTTTATATATATATATAACAAAGGGTGTCGTTAACCCTGACCAAAAAGACTTCTGTCAGGATTTTCTTCCCCAATTTCCACTTAAGGAATTTTTTCATAAGATTTTTTAACTATTATTAACTACTGAAAAGTAACATAATACTAAATGATACATTTGCCAATGAAAACACTGCCTTGAAAACCGTTTTGGTAAACAGAATAATGTGTTCACATATGTATATTATTTGCTGTTTATATAGGTTTTTTGTAGCTAGGGTTTAAGGGCGTACCATAAGTTTTATGCCGTAGCTCGTTGTATAACGGCGCTCAGGCTGCGACATTGTTTCCACGTTATTACACTTTGCACAATTATATTGTAGCTTAGCTTGGTTTATTTTGCGGCAAGTACCTCACTCCACGCATACGATAAAAATGCCTCTGAGTGCTGCTTATGAAGCCCAAATATTAATTTTGTGCAAGGATTGCTTAGCGAGCTAGGATGAATGTATGGCATAAAAGCAGGGTAACGTTTTCACATTTTGACTTGTTGCACCTCTATATCTCGGAGTTATAGCGCAAACTGCTGAGGTTTATATTTTAGTTGAGCTTCACCGCAGAATAAACTTGTTCTAAACATTCTCCTAACGCGTTCTTCAAAAGAGGTTGTAGGTTTGCCAAACAGGGATGGATATATACTAATAGGAAGTATACTGCAGTTGTCATTTCTGGTTTCTTGCTGGTGGCAGTGCGTCCTCAAAACAGAAAATGCTTACGTCTAAAACATATTTAGCATAGCCTTATGCACATAGGCTGCGACCTCTAAAAATAGTGGGGGTATGAGCATAATTTTTCGATAGTTATCTCCGGATCTTAATTTCTGGGGGTGCAACCCCCTCACCCCCCCTCCCCTGAATCGCCGTTCATGCTTGTGCTTATTATATATCAAGTATAATTATACTTCATTTCAAATTAAGCCAAAATGTAACTCAAACCTAGGGTTATAAAAGACCGGAGGAGTCAAAACTACTTAAATTGAGTCAATTTTAATCGAATCGTAGATTTAAAAGACCAAGTATTAAGGCAAAACTAATCAAATTTTAAGCTTAATTTATAATATTTTAGATTCTCATTTAGCATAATGTATGCTTTATAATTATTAGCATACTTAATAGTAAATAAATAGCATAAAATATCTTAGTTAATTAGCAAAATTTAGTATACTTAAGGTTAAAAATTAACAAAATATATATTCATAGCATAACTGTTTTTTGTGTTCTTTGCATGCTTGTTGTGTGTGTTTTTTTTCTCCCCCTTTGGGTTGTGGCTTTTTGTTGGGGATGGGTTTGTTTGGGGGCGTCCTAGAGAATTCCATTGCATAGAAATTAGTTCATTATGGTACGGACGGTTAACACTTTCATGCCCAACTCTGTCATATTGTTATAAGCACGCATTGTAATGTGTTGTGCAAACTGGAGGGGGAGAAGCATGGCGTCTTTGCATATTCTTTTTTGGTTTCTTTGGGGGGAAAGGAAGGGGGGCGCAGGGGGGTTTGTGGGGTGTTTTTTTATAAAAATGATAGGGGGCTAGATCCGCAACGATGGCTTGAATTAGTAAAATATATCTTGATTCGCAAACTAGCTCTGGCGTTAAAGAGTTATCTCTCTGCTAGATCTATTAAAGTTGCATTGGATTACTTACAGCAAAAGTTAACATGATCATTCAGATAATGAATAGCTTTGTATAGCACATCGGTTCTTGATCAACGCAGCATATACAACCATTCCGAAATATTAAAATGTTCCTTCTTGTTAAAGTAAAGTTTTTAATTTTGAACTACTCTGGGTTCTTTTCCATTATCCCCCCAAGACCGTGTTTGCCCAAAAGTGGTCAGATTTTGGTATTTTTGTGATCCTCGAGACCTCCCCTGATCATTTCAACCAAAAAAATTTTTTCGTAAAAATTAGATTTCAACCCACCATTGAAATCCAACTGAATGGTGATATTTTTAGTCGGATCCTGAGTTATGACCAAAAACTATCGGAGGCTGATAGGCTCAGCAATTGAACGATTTTGGGCCATAACTTAGGATACTTTTATCGGATCATGTTAATAATAACACCATTCATCATCACCATTCGATTCAGCTCGGCAAGCCGCGTCGAATGGTGGGTAAGAATCCAATAAGTTTTTTGGGTTCCCGAGGGGGGATCCGAAAAAATCCTAAATTTTAAAAATTCCATTTTTTCGCTGAAATGATCATGGGAGTTCTCGAGGATCACAAAAATACTAAAATTTCCAAAATCTGACCTTTTCTGGGTAAATACGGGCTGGAGGATAATAGAAAACAACCCTACTGTGATGATCTATACTTCAGTTATCAAACTAGTACTAAATATATCTCATCCGAAGCAATATGGGGAACCATGGTTTCCGGCTGAAATAATTTAAGACTGCACCGGTGTGCAAAATTACCAAAAAAATTTTCGTGCGTCTTCAGCGCGCGGGGAATTAGGGGATTGATTATGAATTAAGAAGGGTTTCTGACCCTTGCGGCGTAACCTTATACCTACGGGTACATATGCCACAAAATGTATTTTCTGTTTTATCTTATGCATCATTTACCTTAAGATGTGTGCACTAGGGCCGGATTTTGTCACAGCCAGCCGCGGCTCGGATGTTTAAGTTAGCTAGCCTGAATTAGCTGTTGTGACATTTTCTTGGCCGCGCCAGGCCCTGTCAAGTTGTTAGCTAATAGCAGAACTTTGCTGTAAAATTGTCACAAGGGCTTAACTTGGCTCTATGAAAACGAAGATCTTATTTTTTTACGTTATGATGAAAAACACTATATAATAGTATATATGAAATACGGTCATTAAAGGTAAATTATCATACAGTGTTTGTCTTGTATCGTTTATGACACATTTTGTGAGTTGCCTTAAAAAATAGCTACAAAATTTAAAACACTGACCAACCCATGTATGTTCATAGGGGCGGGGGTTACCACCATGAGGTCCCAACACCCAATCCGGGAGGGCTATGCTACCCCCTCCCAACAGAACGCCCACTCTAGGCGCCGCATGCCATCTCCTGCCTGAGGTCCGACCCCCTTCCTCATGAGGGTCTGCTACCCTTTGACAGGTGATGATTCTACGCCCCAATAGAGGCGCCGAAACCATGGTACTTTTCGCGGAACTGAAGACTTCGTCTTGCTCCCCCTCCCTCCCTCATCTGCAGTCAGGACCCCACCCTCGAAGGCTCGGCTACCTTTGACAGGTCACTGTACCTCCCTTTCAGGCGCCGAACATATAGGTGCTTCTCACGGTGCCGAAAGCGCATGCACACGCGCCCTCCCTAAACTGAGTTGCGGACCTCCTCTCCCAATGGCTCGGCCACGCCTTAGCAGGTCACCCTACCCCCTACCTTTTAGAGTGAGTTTTTTAAAGGCGCCGAAATCGCCGCGCATCTCCCTCCCTCCTCTGCGGTCAGGAACATCCGTGCTCATAGGGTGTAGGGACTACACTACCTGAGGCGTCGGTTCCCTCCGCTGTGCGGAGGAAGGTGCCCCTAACCCGACCCTTCCCAGAGCACCAGTACTAGCCCCAACGCCGTAGACGGCGCATCCCTGTCAAAGGCACCGCATCCCCCACTCGGACCCGCTTACCTCTCTTCCCGGAAGGATGAAGGGCTACCAAGGGTTTCCAGCTACCCTCCTGGGACCTCAAACCTTAGGAATGTATGGTCAGGATCACCTACAACAGAATTCTAGGCTATCCCTCGACAGGTCACACCCTTGGAGGTGCCGAAATCATAGATGCTTTTCAAGGCACCTAAGCGCCGCGTTACTTTCCCCTCCCAAAGTTCTATGCGGTGCGGACCCTCTCCCACGAAGGCTCGGGTATCCCTTGTCAAGCCACTCTACCTCTTTTGCAGATGCCGAACCCATAGACGCTTTTTACGGCTTTCAGGCCGAACCCATTACTCCCCTCCCTTCCCTGCGGCCAGGACCATACTTGCTCATATGGGGTAGACGGGCTACCACTCTCCGAGGCATTAGACCTCCTAAACGCAAAGTGACGACCCAGGTGCTGCTACCCACTCCTCGCGAAGGCAGGATTTGCCAAAGCGCGCCGTCCTCCCCCGGCTGAAATCCAATATATATCAGCAATTGAACAATTACATCCTTCCTTACCAGTGAAGACGACACGAAAGTGTCAAGATGGCGTATTGTGATCCACAGTGGAATTGTACATATTATATATATACAATGGAATTTTACATATTGGCAGTCACGCCTAGCCCAATCCCCTTGGGAGGCCGAAGACCCCCTCCCTCCACCGCGGGACCCCGACTTCTTGAGATTTCGGACCTTCATCATGTATAGTCAAAGGCTTCTCCCGCAAAGGCTTTACAACCCCTTCCTAGGTCATCCTCCTCCTTGGAGGCGCCACATCCATACGTACTTTGGCGACGTCGAAACTGCCGTGCATTCACTACGCCCTGAAAGGCCTCCCCCATCCCGCGACTGGTTGGCGCGTCTGGGATCTCGGCCCACATATGGCTAACCACACACCATGAGGATACTATACACTTTAAATTAGTCGTAGCCAATTGTTTCGAATATACATATTCAATAGCGAATCCCGGGTCTTTTGAATTCTGGAGAACCTAAAACTTTACATTGATCTGCATAAGCTGCAACTATTTCTAATCGCAGAATGAGCATCCCTCAAGGCATTAGCCCCCCAGGTGCAGTATTTTACATAATTCGTGTGTAATTGTCTGCAAAGCTTCACAGCATGAGCGCTTTTCTCCAAAGTTGCAGGTAGGAAGCATGTGTTCGTTTCAAAACTACCATGGATTAATTATATATACGCTCTAGTACATTGCTCAATAACAAAGTAGTTTATTGGGAAATACTGTCTAAACATTACAATTATAACAAAAGTATTGAATAAAACATATTACGCTTCAAGAAAGCACATGGAAGTTATGCATGTTTACAATTCACGCAGGAAATTTTTCGAAGAGTTTCGAAACACAGTTAAAACGGTTTCCGTGAAAAGTAACTTAATGAATCTCTTCTGACAAAACATTCATAGAATAGGTAACAACTAGCACTCTATGATGCCCTGAGCTCGCGGACCATTCAAAGAATTCTTATTTTTTCGATCATCATTTTCATAGTATACATCCAAAACTGTCAAAACATAACCAAACACAACTACCAAAAGCACTAGGGTAATGATACATCACATTGTCTAACTACCAGTACATTTTTATAACTTGGTGGCTGTACTTGGGGCGAACGCGCCAATATTAATCTTCATAAATACTATGTGAATTAGATGTAATATCGTTATAAATAGCCATTTTTTGTTTCTTTTAGTGTGGCGGATCAAAGACAGTAGGAGAAAATAAAAATGTATGTAAAAATATTTATTTATATAAATTTATGTAATGTATGCATTTGTATTGTTAACAATTATTTATACACTTAATTATAGGATCATCACCACACTAAGCATCAAGCTCTGAATCCGCTTTTACGTACAATAAGGAAAAATAAGCTATAGGTAGTCATATTGTTTACGCAAAGCAGGAGTACATTATATTTTTAGCGTAACTATTAGTAGCCGCCCGTACAGCGTAAACAGTTACAATTATCAACAAAATAGTAAAGCACGTTGTTAAAGATCTGGGATTACGCACAAAAACAACAAAACAGTTTATATCACCTATTGATGATATAAGCGGGACCAACAACACATAAGTAATTAATATTCAACGCAATATTCGTAACAATCGCAACGCTTGCTACTTTACTCTAATTCTCTAATTTGGTATAGACTATTTTGGAAAGCGCTATAAAGAAAATTAGTATTTAATGAAATGTCATGAATTTAAGAATGGTTTACTTGCGCTTAACTAGCAATAATATATCTCGCTGTACTTAGAATATTACTGACTATATATAACGTATAAAGTTTTGCGAAATTTCGAAACTCAAGAAAGATAAACGCTATTTATTCAGCATTTCTCACCATTAACTGCCTCTCCACCTTCGCTGGCATATCTTCTCTAATTAGGTTTGTTGTAAGTTACGGGTATGCGTCATTTCAGCAAATTTCTGCTAAGAGTTGCCCAATTTTTTGTGTGATCAAAACATCTAAACTGTCCGTTTATAACGTATTTTGTTTCCAAAGCTGTTTCTGCATACACGAAATAAATTACAGCGCCGGTACTAATTAACCTCATATCATATATTGAAACATAGCCGTCAGTGTGACAACTCTGGCAGCATCACTGTTTCAAGGGTTCAGACGGTGTTATGGAATCTTAACGCCTCGTATGCTTTTCGCTATTCGAATATATATGGTGGGTCACATATCACAATAAGACTGCATTAGGACATTGTTCCAAAGTTTTCATACAAAGACAACGTAATTCTGATGTATTCATTATAATGCAGATAGTATAATGCAAGACTAAACTTATGGTGACCCCGGTAAACGCATTGTAATATCTGATATGGAATCCTCAGCCACTGTAAAAGATCAAATAGCAAATTCCATAGCTATTCCCGCCAGTTAATGGCAAACCAACATCGTTTATTATCTCTTTATTGTGATTGTTGTTTTTCCGTGAACAAATCTAGGTAATAAGGAATAAGTTCGATAGTTTATGAGTTATTGTTCGCGAACGTAACATTTCTTAGTTAAAGTCAGACAAAATTTCATTCGTAAACATATTGCTGTTAGCGAATATAAAATAGCTTATCTTCAATTGACTATAACCCGTTTTGAAAACGCAATGTTTTTACTAACTAGCATGATCGGTGGGGCCATTTTGGATTTAGTCGCGCACAAATGTCATTTACAATAGACAAGAACACTCTGAAAAATATGAGAAATTTAGGCCATTTAATACGGCAAAAGTATTTTACGGTTAAAAGGATGCACAAAAAGTATACCGAAGAAAAGAAAACAAATAAAATTCAAACACAAAATTACCAGATTAGAAATCAATAATGCCAAAGTATCACACCTTTGACGTAACCGAATATATTAAATCATTGAACGCCAGAATGGCCAACTGAACACCTGACTGTTACTCTACACGCAAAATTCTACAGGGATTTGTTTATCATAAATCTCCACATGAAAAGGAGCGCATGACAACCGCTAAATTAACATTACAGTTGATTTTAAAAAAATTGTGTTCAGCAAAGATTGAGAAAATTGCACTTGGCTTAACCATGTAATATATTCATTTTCATTATTTCAAACACACCCTATGTGCTACAATATTTAATATGCAAAACAAACATAAATGTTATAACACATGATGTATATGAAACACTATAAATGTATTGAACTAATCCCACGTTCAACTATTTATTCAAACTCGGACGATTCGCACAGTGACTCGTCAATCGTATTATCAGACGACAAACTGCTGTCACACTGCTTTTCTTTCATCAAATAGTACTCATCGGTTTCAACACAAGCGTCGTTTTCTGGATTAAAAGTTGTGTTGACCACTTTTTTTATACTTCCACCTTTACTTGATTTTGCTACAAATACTTATGTAACGACTGAAGTTTTAAATTCCAAGATACATGTCTAATGTTTTTGTAATACGGTGTGTAATAATGAAATACGCGTTGCTATAACTGTGAAATGACAGACGATCTACTAATTTGTACGACTGCGGAGTCACCGTTCACACAAATTAAAGTGCTGGTATGTAAAAATATACCTAAAGTCATGCAGCACAATTATGGTAAAAACTTTTGATACAGAATAATTTATTCGGTTAAATAGAGACTTGCTGCCACTCTAAGGCGTTGGTTTCAAAGAACCATTAAATTTTACCACTGATACACCGCTCTGTGGTAAATATACGCATGTGTTCACTGTACTTGCTAAAAGCGCTGTTTATAAAATATATTCACATTGTATCAAAAGAAATAATATAGTTCGTTATACGTAGTACGTTAGTACGTGTAGAGAAATTTGACAGCTTTTAAACCAGCGCATTAAAACTTACACCTGAAATTTATACTATACCAGTACATGCTATTGAGCAACACAGTTGCTTGCAGCAACAAATATCAATAACTTAATTATACCAAGAGTACATTAGGGGACAGTATGACACTTCCCTGCACTCACATGTAAACCCGTGTTTGATGACAAATGCGTTTTCGGCCTGACCGCCCAGTTTTTTTTTTGGGGGGGGCGGTAGCTCGGACCTTACCTCTACCCAATTGCTGGGGGGAGGGGTGGTGGGGTCGGTTGCACCAGTACCTGCTTATAAACCTATATACCTCCGAAAAACCTATGGGGGGTCCGAGCTACCTCCCAAGAAACTGGGCGTCAGTGCATCTTGACCACCCCCTCCCCCCAAAAGAAACCCGGGGGGGTTAGGCCGAAAACGCCCGTGTCATCAAACACGGGTTTACATGTGAGTGCAGGGAAATGTCATACTCTTCCTTAATGCACTCTTGATCATACTAAAAGGAGCATATGACGATATAACCAATAACGTTCAAAAACATTGGTTACGTATGCGTAGGGCGTTAGCAATCGATGAATAAGTATAGTGTGCTACTGCGTGAATTACCGTTTGACTACAGTTTTGATAGTGCTTTAGTTAACTTAAGGTTACCCCACAGTCATTCTATTATGTAATAACCTATGCCGAATCGGGAAACCGAACGTAACAAATTATTAAGTTTCTCGCTAACCAAAAAAAATTAAATCCAAGTGTTAGAACTGGTATTGGTCGCGCTATTCGTAATGATGGAAAACTAAAAAGTTTACTGACACCTCTTTAAAAAGCCATCATGAAATCGTGGTGCTACTTAAAGCAAAGGCGCATGATGCAGGTGTCACATCGCTTATACTGCCAGTATCTTAGCCGTTTCAGTATGTGTTACTTTTGAGGATAGTAACTTCATCATAATCGAGTAACGAAACCAAAATTTTGCTCGATAAAATAGGAGTGAACCGGCAGGGATCTAGCATAGAAGCAGTGTAAATCTCTGCAGGATAAAACATGTCTCTCATATGCTGCCCTGCTATAAATCATGATCTGCAAAACAATATTGAATAAGCTTTATCAAAAAATATTGTAAAAAGTTTACGGCTCTGTCACGTTTTCGCAACCATTACAAGGATGAAATAACAGTAAAAACTTATCGTGACTGCCTTGTATATGTCCCTATTAAACCGGACTTCAATTAATTATAGGCTCGTGCTCCTGAAACAGCTTTGCTTTTGTACAAAGCTGTACTTTCAAACAAGTGTTCAGCAAAATTCACTCAAACTACTGAGCTCTCCATTCGCTGAAATTTTGCAACTGTGTATGAACCAGGGGCGCCCAATTTTGCTAAGGGCATTTTTCCTAGAGAAAAACGATTTAAAACGTGTCAGAAATGGTGCCAAACCGCTTTTGATTGAGAGAAAAACTATTTTCAAGCGCGAAATCTTTGGCTCCAGAACGGAATTTTAGTAAAAATTTTGATCAAATTTTATGCACTTTGGACCGATTGGAAACGAAAAAATTTTCCAAGAGGCGGTGAACCGATGGGAGCCCAAAATTTTGCCGGGGGGCATGGACCGGGGTGCACCTGTTCTGAACCAGGGATAACCGAAAAATGCAAGGGCCTCCCCTACCCCAATTTGGGGAGCCCAGCACTATATTCTATGGTACGCATCTTATGTAACTGAATAAAGTTATTCAATTCAGCAAAATTCAATTTTACAAATTGATGATGAATCTTTCATATATTACTAATAGCGCAGCATTAGCAGATATACCGTTGCTGTTTAACCTTATATAATGATTTGATAAAATTTAGCTAACGCCTGTAAAATACATCTATGATGAACAACAGAAGCCTACAGATAAGTTGTAATAAGCGACTTATTGTATCAGAACAATTGAATGCGCAATTAGTTATTTTGAGATAAAAGTAATTCGACGTAAATAAAATACGCCGATTCACCTTTTCGCCTGCTGTGTATTTCAACCAAGTGATTGACATATTCCTCCGTCTGGTATTCATACAGCAAACACTCTTTTGACCATGACGAAATATAGTCCATCGGTCTAGTACCATCTCTGATGCACTTATCCACATGATCCCTAAGTACTTCTGACGGCGGATGGACCATTTGGCAACTTTTGTCAGCGAGAATAGCGGTAACAGCATCTTGACCTTAACAAGCAACAGTACTTTAGATGAAATCTTAGCTATGTTTTTAATTACAGCTAAAGAAATGAGCTTTTTTTGTGTAAAGTTTGGTCACAGCCTTCAGGTTGTAATGCTCTTTCACATCTTTTTCCTGACTATAATGACATTTCCTGTCACTTAGCCAGACTATATTGTCAATAGGACAGGTACATCTTATCAGTCGGTCCTGCTATGCCGTACAACAGGGTCATCTAATATTAAGTTAATGCCTAATGAGTTCGATGTTTTAGTACCGGACGTTACGCATACATCACTCAATTATGCAACACTATAGTAATCTCACATCTAGTTCGGTGTTAAATAAAGCGAACGCTGTTGGCCACATGGCTTGTTTATTGTACATGTGGGAATAGGACCGTGTTTGAATGCTTCGCTTTTCTAATTAGTAACTGTTTAGACCGTTAATCTACTATAAGCGGAGAACATTGCAAACTGATATGACGTATGTCCGGGAACCTACAAACTACTCAAGCTAACGGTAGCTCTCTTAGAAAAAACTGGATTTCCCCCAGCAAAAAATAAAAATTCATGTATTTGGAGCAAAAGTTTATTGAATAAATGAAACGTAGAGCACTTCTTACACAACGATATTCTATTGATCCTATAAAAATTAAGGCTTGTACTATATGCCACAGTTTCAAGGTGGACCTAGGTATAATAGAACACTGAACAAAAGTTTAAAATATATTTAAATCTCGGTTATTTCCTAGTTCGACATTGACTAGCTGCTTCAACGTGATTTGACAATGGTAAGTTCTAAAAGGAGTAAAAATAAAAAAAATTTAGAATAACAAAATAAACATGAATTGAACATGCATGGTCATAGCACTAGAGAGAATCACGGAGTGATACGCAGCCAGACCACTCCCCACTCCCCCCCAGTAGCGGAGGCGCTGCAGGCGCCGTGGCGCTTCGACTCTTCAACACCCCCCGACTGACCCCATAGGAACTTGAGCATGTGTGGTGAACTAAAGATTCAATGAGCGGATGAGAAAGACATGGCTAACTTCAGTATATGAAACAATCCTTTTAACCGTTACATAATCTGCTCATAAATACGAAATTTCTCAAGAATATTCTTAATTCGGGCAATAGCTCATTAATTTTAGGAAACTATTTTTAATGTTGTGTTATATAATAAATAGTAAACTTGGAACTAGGCGCTAACAGTGTCAAATGGGTTTTAAACAATACATATACATTCTCATTGAAAGTCAGGAACGATTAAATATATATTGGACAGTTACAGGACTACCAACCTTTCAAGAAATGCCCACGACATGGAAGCCCGAGTGGTTTGCATGTGTCGCAAAAGTCGTTGCCCCATGGTTTTGTTGGATCCTTTACTGGGTAGCATGCATCACAAAGCCTTAAACCATCTGGAAAATACCGAAGATTTTCACTGAAATTAAAATTACGCCCACAAAAATTAAACAATGGAATGAATATTCTTAACAAGATCTATTATAGTAGAAATATAAAGCGTAAAAATAGCGTAGCATGTCTTGGGTTTAAAATTCAACAAAATATAGTATATACCTTTTTCCTGAACTAAATACACCAATGTGAGCTCTGTTATTCCGCTTGGTGAAAAAAAATTGATAATGGTTAATTATTGATAAATTGGTACTATCCTACAATAATTTGAACAGAAATTTACTATGCCTAAAATTTCCAAATGTAACAATAATGCGGGAGTCCACGTTAGGTGCGTACATCATAGTTGCTCTTTCGTCCAAATCACAACTGTATTGTTCGCGTTCATGTTTCTCCCATTCGTGTTCGCATTTTGGTGGACGGAAACAAGGACTTTGCTATGTACAAGCGAAAAACCGAAATATACGTACGCGCACATTTCTCCATTACGCACGGTTGTCCGCGTACACCCAAACATCTGCTGAGCCGCACAGCTATGTTCGTGGCATACGCAAGAAATTCGATATTGGTAATAGTGTTTTCCGGTGTGCACGGTGAGCAAAATGCGAAGCTAAATCGCAATATAGTAACAGCGAATAGCCATTACATGTTTCTATGTCACAAATCATTGTTCGCGTATATTCATCGCTTTTACGATCCTGAACTGACTTGACAAAAGAACAAACAAAGTGTACGCACCTAAAGCGGGCTCACGCACAAATTACACTTACATGGCTCATACTTAACGCGATATTTCTTATTTGTAACAGTGTTTAAACCAGCTGTATATTATTTACCAGCAAGCCGCATTTTTTTCGGAATATTCCCAATTATATTTTGTACAACTCATAGAACTTTCATCGTTTATATTTGATTATAAAGGTTAGATTTACCAAATATATAACTAAACAAAAGTGGCCTCGCCACGAGAATATATTTTTTCCTAGCGGATGAGGACAGACTTTAAGGTGGGCCCATCACCAACGTGCGGGTGTCGGAATTAGCTAGTGGAATTTCTATCAGGTTACCTAGGGAAATAAATCTTCTAGGTCAACTATGGCATCTTATAATTGTATTTTATAATGTTTTCACGGCTCTACGTTTCTATAATTTACCTACTGAAAATGTGTGGTTCTACCGACTGCGCTTCGTCTTTAGGATTTTGTCATGTACAGTCTAAATATAAGCAGAAGTAATAAGTTTTGTTATATATACTTATTTGTTAGGACTATTTTTGACGCCATCTCAAAATACTGTGGTGTCGGTGAGTGATGATTTGGAATGCACGACCTGGAGGAACCACCGAAATTTTGGGGAGAACGTTTCAAGATCCTAGGGATCTCTCTACCTCTGTGGAACGACCAGAACATAACCTACAAACTGGCAAAACGCCAGCACCTGTTTCTGTTTAACAACTTCGCTAAATAAAAAATTATTCTGTAGCAAGATGATCGATTTCGGCAAAAAATAACTGCCATAACTCTCCAATTTTTTTTACATTTTAGCACATGATGTGATAAATAGCTACGACTAGCCATTGTCACAGGTACTACCGATTAATGCGTCTGTCACTAATGTATGACCTTTAACGAGCTGTGACTAAAGCACTGCCCATTTTTAAGCCGCACCTTGCACAAATATTGGTGTTATCAGCTCCTCATCAGCATTTAGATCAACTGTGAATTTTTACACAAAGTCCGATTCAGCGAAGCGCATGTATAAAGATTTTTCATCGATTTGGCATATATCAAAATTTTTTCTAGGGTTTATGTCATTTTAAACATTTTTGCAACGATTGCATAAGCTCAACGTGAACAATTGCAGTGCGAAGGGAATTTATCGGGAGCGTATTAATGAAGCGAATTTATTAAGCGTAATGTATAGCGTTACAACCAAAAGTAGACACTGCGTTGAACCAAATTTGGACTTGTGCTTTTGATTGAGTACAGTTAAAATCAGGTTTAGTTATTTAATGCAAAAATCTGTACGCCATTATTAATGACAGCGTATTGCTGGAATGAACATAGAATTTTTATAGCACCGATAAGTTTACAAGGCTAATGTTTAGTTTACCTAAGTTCCGAAAAATCGGCGTCATACGCCTACGAGAACATTAAATGTTTTTTTGCGACAAACATCTATAACATTACACTAGCCGACGGTTATATTATATGAAATAAACGTACACCGTATCCTGCAGATCAGGATTCAGTTGTGATTCCCGGCAAATTGAATGGGAGCAATGCGGCATAAAGCAAGGCTTGAGACCAAACAAATACCGAGTGCTTCCAATGTTCCGGTACTTCTCTGGATGGACATTCATGAGCTTTTTAAGCTTAGATTTATCAATTGTCATTCTATGGTTTTCCATAACCTGCAGGACGTTTTCAATAATTTTAGAAACATCCGCGTAGCGTTTGCGATATTTTTCAATATTGCCTTTATGTTGTTTTAAGAAAGCGAGCAGTACATTTCTTGGAATAACTACCTCTTTCGATGCTGTCATTGTTCGGATTTTTGTTTTTCCAAATGGGGCACCGTCCGTATACGCTATATATTCGTCTACTGCTGCATCCATATTTTTTAGTAACAATTTTTGGCCTTCCAAACTTTTCGTGTTAACATTTTTTCCATACCTAGTGGATGATATATTTTTATTTGCATGGCGCATAGTTAGACAGCCGTTGACCCTTTCCACTGAATTTCGAAATGATCCGCCTGGATATCGTACAGTTAACATGGAATACCACTGACTTTCGCGAAAGTGGTCAAGAGCAATAAAAAATTGTGCCTCTTTTTTGTCAGGAGCTTCGTCAGGTCCAGCATCTCGCCTATGAAACTAATTATTGAAATGGTGATCACTAAGGAATGTTCGTTTCACTTTTGACAAATCAGCATGGTGCTGGGTCGCGTTTTTTCCAAAGCCCGCGTTATGCCTAACCACTCCGCAAGCTTTATAGATATCATGGGCAGACGTAATTAAATAACTTGTGGTTTGCAGCGAACTTTTGTAAGGGTTAACAAAGTCCGTAAATGTGCGATACGCCGGAAAACCGCGAACAGCTAAGCATGGATGCTGGGAATGCGTGAATACGGTATCAGTTCTTATGGCAGAATGGTCGTCGCTTTCAATTGAAATGCCTAATTTGAATGATTTCTCAACATAATCCTTAATGCCATAAAAGCCATTGCTCCAGTAGGTATCGACACTAAATGAAGCACTGTAACCACGTCGAGTTTTGCGATACACGACGTCAGCTAATCCATAATACTTAGTCCCGGTCTTGCGATTGCCTTTTCCATGTCTTTTACCACACTTGACAACTACTGCTTTAGATATTTTAGTGCCTCCAAATTTTTGGTTAACATGGTCCGTAATTGAATCGAAGGTTACTTTCGTTTGATCACGTCTCGCGATACCTAAAACGTTGCATTAACTGCATCATTAGGTCACCAGACTAATGTAAGCGTCAGTGCATAAATTATGGCTCCACCATCTCAAGTTAAAGAACTTAATAAATCGCAAATAACAAAACCTCTTAGCTTTCTCGCTGACGAACATGTCGTGCAAAATTTTGGCGCTGAGTTGTATCACACTGACAATAATGCGTACCATCATCGTATAAAACAAGACACGTTGTAGGAGTATAGCTGAGTCATATATATTATAAAATAACAGACATCGGTGTTCAAATAAAACACAAATAGTGAACGCAATATAGAAAGAGACTATCAGAAAAAAGAACGAAATACAGCACACAAGAAAGCATACAAGACAAATGTTAGCACTTTTTGCCGCCTGATAAGATTAGTATTTACTGCAATTATTTTACAAATCTGCGCATTGCCAATCGGAATCACAATTGCAAAGAGGATTTACAAACTTCAACTGCTCTCCACATAAAAACGAAACACCCAGACTAATATGGAAAAACCGAATCAATGAAGTTTACGCAAGAGAGTTACACAGTTAATAACCGATTTTAAGAATCAATGTGAACCATATATTGTGCCATTAAAACAGCATAAACTAATTTGTAGTTGACGTTCAGGTTATAGCTATGCTGGTCTCGATTTTCGGTACAATATATATCTGACAACTCTTTAAATTCGAGTTTTATATAAAACCTAGACTAGGGTGTCCAAGGTGCGTCGGCTCAGGGGGTAGAAGGTTCATGGTAAATTTTTGAAGTTTTTAGAAACTCATAAATATCTCAAATATTTTCCCCAATTTGAGCTGGTTTTCCACAAATTCTACCCAATTTTCCAAAAGCTTACCGCACGTCGTCGGCATGGTGAGGTGCGGGTTTGTGTTGAGCCATCAGGTGGAAGGATAGTTACGTTTAGAAGGTAGCGCTTCGACTCAGAAGTTTAACCCGTACACCCTCTGCGGACACCTGTGTTAAGTCCGTACAGCTGTCTGTCCAGTCACCCAACCATTGTGATGTTCCTTTTTTCCACGACACCAAACTGATTATAGCTGAAAGCTAAGCAACGCTCAAATTATTAAAATGTGAAATTTTGTATGTAGTATGTCGCAAGCTGACTTGCTTCTTAATATTCACTGAAACTATTTACATGGTGGTTGGTTCAAAGGCATGCATTATCATGAAAGATTCTGTTGGACTTGCAGTTCTGAAAAGAACATGTAACTACGTGACATTTTGATTTTGAAACTATTCATCAGATTGCATAATAGCAGGAGACAGTACTAACATTTTTCCAAGCCATACTGTTGGGTTGCACACTTACTCTATCCAAGCACCAGTCACTTTAAAAGTTTTACATTGGCATCTTACAATAGTTTTCGAAAAATGAAGTAGTACCTGGAATAACGAGTGAGTATCTCGCCAAGCACTTGCACCACAGCAGTTTTCGATCACGAATTTCTCTATATCGGCACCAATCGTTGGGAATCGTTTAGCAACCTCAGGAATTCTACTTCGAAGTAACTTTTTTGCCCGCATTTTTGCCAGGAGATTCAACTTCACCAGCATCAGTTTCCCGACTGCGGCATTTTTTAGGGCAGTGGCTAACTTATACAGTTCGTCATAGTCGTCTTTCATTGCAAATAAATCAACCGGTCCAATAGAAAGCAGGCTCAAAGCTCGTTCGCTCACTTCCGGTTCAGGAAATCCCATGGCTACAACAAGATACTGGAGTTCTGCCAATGCAACGCCTTTATTGGCAGCGTAACACAGAACTTGATGCAGTAAAAGTCTCGTTAGCAAAGGGTCATGATTAGTGTTAGTAACTGAAGCGAATTCAGACGCTGACATCTCGTTTCTTTTCTTGATATACAGAAACAGCTGTTTTATAGAATAAAGATTTCCGAATTCCTCTAATATCTCGTTTATTTGACTTGCTAGGTCTGTGACATGAGTGTCAACTTCGATTTCATTTTCAATGATTCTGTCCAATTTACACTGTACTTTGGCTATTGCGGAAATGCGCGATTCGATATCATCTTTAATCTTATTCGGCCTGCCTATTCCAAGCTTTCTTGCTGCTCGGTAAGTTGGCTCAATACATTTCATGATTGCATAGTCAATCACTGGACGTGCAGATTGGGGAACTAGTCGTTTAATTTTTTTGGCAATATCTTTGGTTATACTGGAAGTTTTAACGGTATGTTTTGCAACAAGCTCATGTTTATAATAGTCATTACGCTTAAGATCAGATCTACCATCAGAAGCCTTTGGCATCACGACGTATTGCTCAATGGCTTTTGACCAGTAAATGAGAACAGGGTAATTCATCGCTAAAGAGACAGCGGTTTGTAGTTTATACTTTGATCCACTACAGACTCCATATGCGTCCTTCAGCAGTAACGTGCGATTTAGACCAAGCATAGCTCCTAATTTCACAACATTGACCATATATTTCGTAGGGTTCTTAACAAACAGAACACAATAAGTAGCAAGCGCAGCAAATATGGAGGATTTCATTTTAGATGCAAATGACCAGCCAAGCCGATCGTACAATTTACGGTCCGTAAGAGAGTTCTGCAAATCCGTTGTTGTGCACCTACAACAATTTTAGATTATTTCAGTTATAATAGCGGTTTTTTCTATCGATGCACTTATGTGTACTTCGTAGCAAAACACTATCGATAATTAAGATATAGTTGGGTGGCAAATGGTACAAAGCAGAAACATGGCACATACACTAATTAAGAAAAAGAAACCGGTTTAGCATGATAATGTTGTTGCAAAATCTATGTTAAATTCAGACAGATAAAATAATACTTGATACACGGCCGAGATTTGTTACATCATAAACCACATGTACAATACTGCAGTCAAAACATAAATGCAGCTTGGTTAGCATTTTGTGAAAATACAATAATAAAGTCAAAACAAAATAATCACTTATAACTCAAAGCATTCCACCGGCGTATAATCATCTCCAGTTAGTGATTTATATACCTTGAACATATCACACAAACCAAGCAACCGGTATATAAATGATAAAAACGACGGAGTTAGTACAGAATATGTGAATATGTAAGCATTAAGAATATTTCCAAAAAAATATTAAGAATATATTAAGAATATTAAGAATATTCACTTGCGCTATGCACAGACTGTACAAGCAATTAACACAATCAATTTGTACCTTTCTACCAAGCATGCAGCTAGAACATTGACGGCTTTAACGAAGTCCTCCTGAAAGAACGATACATAAGCAACCTTTTTACTAATGTATTTTGCTAGATAGTATGACACAGGTCTGTTCATAACCTTTCAAATAACCCCAGATATTCATGTAATCAGAAAGTGTTTATATATCGTCGCAGAAATTAGTATAAATCGTTAGGCGCTCACTGATCTCACGTTTGTATAAGTTGAAAAATATAATTCACCACAATCATGACAAATACTTCTAAAATTCAAATACATATCTACCTGAACGAGAGTGTGGAGTCGTTTAAAGCGCAAATTCTATGTTAATTTTTGTAAAAAAAACTATTTATTTATACCACGCAGAAGAATAACTAAATTCTGTTTTGGAAGCTCCATGTACTTAGGTTCTTTTTTGTACACCAGATGATTATGACGCTATGCCCCATAGAATAATTACTCAGAACTGAAAACATAAAACATGAATTCATTTGAAAGTTTCTATAGCATGTGCTGCTAAGGCTACAGTCGTGTAAAGCTCATTTTGATCAATCCCAGTTTTCTCCAAATGACAATACCCTTGCAAATCACCATCTACGTACTTCTATCACAGAAAAGATTTGCACATACGGAAACAGTACATAAAATCCAAGCGGTTTGCTTACCATATCATTTCGATCAAATCTAAAATCTATAGCATGTGCTACTAAGGCTACAGTAGTGTAAGGCTCATTTTGATCAATCCCAGTTTTGTCCAAATCACATCTACGTACTACAATTACAGAAAAGATTTGCATATACGGAAACAGTGCATAAAATCCAAGCGGTTTGCATACCATATTTCGATCTAATCTAAATTAGCGCCTTATATCCGTGCTCGGCGTGTCATACTCATTAGTTTGTGCTATACAGCTCAATATGGCATAGATTACAAAATATTTAATTAATGGAAACCCTCATAGCTTTTCGTTAGAGTATTTACTGAAATCAGGTTTCATGCATCCACCAAAGATCCGGACTGTTTTTTGCTCTTCGACTGTTGTCATTGTATGGATACAATAACTCGTCACCGATCTCAATGTTCTTTATGACCTTGAAGAAAATCTGATAACCGCCGTTGATAAGATACCTCAAAGGTTTTAAATTTGGATGTAATTTTGAATGGTTGATATATCGACCTTTTCGATCTGGATATGGAAATGCGTCAACCGACATCGGACGGTCATATAAACCGGTATAGTCCAATATATAGGACGACTTCCGTTTTTTTGCACGTAGCTTAGCTTCAGATCTGGATATGTGATCGCCATAGTAGCAGCACACCACGTTGCCAGGTGAAAAACTCTTAGAAGCGAATACACCAAATCCTTTAATCTCGCCTGCATTAGCAACTTTTATACAACTGTCAACTGGATCACATTCAACGAGATTCACGAAAAATTGATGAGAATATCCTCCCGGCGTTAATCCACGTCGCAAGTGGTGCCTCGGACTTACTTTACGATTTGCTTGAGCAACAGCTTGAAGTAATTGATCATCAACAGTGTTGTAAGTGCCTAAGAGACATAGAACAATTTGAAACTAAAGTATGACACAGTCTGCGTTATGCGTCTTTCAAAGACAAGTATGTACAGGTTCTAGCTTCGCAAGAAGACACTGTTGTACAACTGGGTTAGGCTGCAGTATGCAGTTACATGTATTTTGTAACAGGTTTCACCTACGTAACCTGGTTGCAGATTTGTATGCGCTGACCGAGTGGTATATGTACGCACTGTTCCAGCTCTTAATTTGGGAGAAAGAATAACCGGGTGCGCGGCGTATGCAAGCAAATCGGACTAACGAACAAACCGATTCGCTTTAAATCCGGAGCACTTTATGTTGGTCCTATTTGGCACCCCAAAGTGAAAATTAACTTCTGTTTTTGTAATCAAGCATTGTGGTAATTCTCGCATATATGATGCCCTTAGGGCGGACGTTAATCACATACATTTTGTTTAAATATATATCGGCATGACGCTACAAAAATAATTCGGTACAAAACCAACATTCCACCACACGCAGCAGGACTGAAGTTTAGGAAAGGGCGTTAATTTCTCATTATGTCCGCAAACTTAGGTATCTGTGTATGAATACACTTAATCCGCGCCATTGTGGGGGGTTCCGAGCTACCCCCCGCCCAGAAACTGGGGTGGGGTGTGGTCAGGCCGAAAACGCCCATATCGTGAAACACGGGTTTATATGTGAGTGCAGGGAAGTGTCATACTCTTCCCTAATGCACTATTAGTATCAACAATCTATGCAATAAATCTATTATTCTCAAAAACTTAGGATATATACAGTAAAAGTTTCAAGTGGGGATTTGCAACATTTTTGATTATCTTCTTAACCCTTTGCTTATTGATTTGATTTTCATTTTCCGTGACATTAGAAAATTAACATAAGTGCTAGGAGTCAAATTCGGGTTGCTCGAGTAGTTCAGTACCCATTAAGCAATTTTGAAGTTACTGTTGGGATCATTAAGCAAAGACGCAAAGCTTGTTTACAGCAAAAGTGGCGACGATAAGTCTGACAAAAATGTCTTGTTCATATAACGTCAGACAAAACGTTAAAATCTTGGCAAAAAGAACAGGATAGAACAAAACGTACATTTACAGTTGTATACACTAGTGATGATACTATTTTAACAGTTATATGATGTTCGAACCTACTAAGCCTTAAATGAGAGAGCGATAGATGGCATTCGTTAACCACAGTTCTGGCATCAAATGCCGAATTCATCCTTCAGAAAATCTCCCTAAATTCGTTTATATGGCGAAGCTGTTTATACATACTCGCCTAGACTAGGCCTATTCGTGCACCTATAGAGTAAACGCTTGCTACCTTCACGCCGTATGGAAATTATAGAGTCACGCTTATAACATATCTATTCTCTCTTTGCTTCTGTTGATCTATCTCTCTTCATCTGCTTACAAGTTTCAGTGTTTCTCTTTCAATCACGTAAACATATATATGCCAACAAGCAATTTTCAGGGCGACCCACGGTGAGGGGGGCGATAATGCTTTTCAGTTAAGTCCTATGTATTGGCTGGCTACCTTGTTTACATTTTCAAAAAGAATTTTTCAACTTGCAACTGTTACTTCGATATATTGAGCCTACCCCATGTTGGGCGAGCAAACTATTCTGGCGATCCCCCTGACAATATTGTTCATAAAGTAATGCTGTATAACGCCAATGTATATATATTTTTACTATATGTACGTGTCATACGATGTATCAAAACACATATAAACGATAAATGTGTCTAACTGCATACATGTACATTTTATATGTTTATAAATTAAATATGTAAAACCTCGCTCGAATAACAATTTCAGCGGTGTGGCTCTATTCTAAGATGAATGGTGTCTGTACGTGCGCGCGTAAATTTTAAAATTTATATTCTATAGGACTACATAAGTACCTGAGTGATAAACGGGGCCGTATCACACACGATTCCTGAGAAGCTTTAGCACTATGGGTAAGACTAATTGTTTCAACCAGCGTAGTATGTGCAGATTCATGTTCCATTATAATCTGTAGCACGACGCATAGAAAGGTATAACTGTACCGTCCAGTCGTACGAAGTTATTAAAATGATATGCCTCAATCTTTAATGAGGCCCTCAAGGCCACCCATCGCATAACACTAATATAGATTGCAGGCCTAGCTCATAGATGTCGCAGGTCCGTCGGCTAAGGTGAGTAGATTGTATAGGGGAATTTTTTGAAAATTCTAGGAATTCAAATTCCCCCTTTTTTGCTAATTTGCGATAAATGTTCCTTATTTCTCCCTATTCTTAAATAATTTTACCACAATCGTGCGACTTTTTACCCTATTTTTGCCAATTTTTCGGCGTGCATTCGGCACGCGGTGGCGGTGGGTGTTAGTAGGGCTGGCGCAGAACATTCAGAGATAAATGTGGCTGGGGAGGGGTCCGACCTTTATGGTGTAACCCCTCCTACCCATCATGCATGCTTAGTGTCTATATGCAGTGTAAGTAGGTGATGGATCCATCACTTTAGCCGCTGCAGCGTATGCTGGAAAAACCATATGCAAATCGGGAAACTTTTCGAACAAATGCCGAAGTACTATTTGCGAAAATGAAATCCGTATCGCGGAAAGAAAAGTTTGTGAGTCGGCCATCCATTGGCCATGGAATAGCTATCAAGCCATCGATCGACCGTTCAGGTTTTGGCCGGTCGTTGGGGGTGTGCCCGCCATTCTGCCGACTGTTGAGATGCCGCCAGCACTTAGATCGGCCGTTGAGCTGTCCGCGAATCGTTGGTCAGTGCGCCGGCCGTTCAGGAGTCGGTCGACCGTTTGAATTATTAAGCCACACAAACTGCTGCTTAGCCGATTCTACGCAGGGAAGTCCATTTCTAGATATGGCGCTTGTGAGATTACTGTCGGTAAATCAATGCAAATATCACAGTTTCCATTTTATTACGTTCAGAAGTAAAAAAGATAGAGGGCAAGCCACTCATAATCCCTCTCTTGCGACGCCCTTGTGTACCGATTTCCCGAAGAATATGGGTGGGGAATATGTAGCACCGGAAACACAAGGGTAGATGCGCAAAGATTCTATTACCACATGTGGAATAAAAACGATTAGAGAATATGCACCAACCCAGTAATGAGTTTATGTTAGTGTAAATAAAACAAATGCGTCCCTCAGAATTTTTGGGTCTTTTTGTTTATCCGCGTATATCGCTAGCTCGAAATGGATCACGTTCGAAAGTAAAAAGACAGAGGACCCAGCCACTCCTAATCCCCCTCTTGCGACGTCCCTGCGTACCGGTTTTCCGAAGAATTTGGGCGGGGAATCTGCAGCAGCGTCAACGCAGAGGTAGATGCGCAAAGATTCTATTACCACACGTGGAATAAAAACGACTGGTGAATATCCACCAACCCGGTAATGAGTTGATGTCAATGTAACAGGACAAATGTGTTCCACAGAATTTTTGTTTCTTTTCCTTTAACCCCGTACATGTCCAGCCCAATTTGGGTCACTTTTGAAGATGTAGAAAATTATGGTACCATTCCAAGCTATCGAGAATACATCCATTCTATTAAGAAATTAGACCTTTATCCATGGCGAAAACGCAGTCACAGAGGCGGATGGTGACGGCGGCCTCAAGATTTTTATCAGTGTCGCATAATTTTGAATAAGCGTATTGGGTCCCTGCCTTGAGCAATTCCCTTTTAAAAAGAAGTAAACTACCGCTTGCCTCAGATATGCCACTGTGTGTGCCCCTCCCGTAGAAAGATGACAGAAAAGCGAAGTATATATATGCCAGGTGCGGTTCAGATATCCCCAACAGCAAACCCAGTATCCCTCTCCCGTGTGGAAATTTCTGACTACGTCTCTGAGTCACAGAATACTGTGTATGCCCAACCACTGTACACAGTGGGCCTATTATTATTTAATTATACCAACTACTATGTTGTAGGTGGGGCCTTACAATATTTAATTAATAATAACTCGACAAGGGCTGGTCCGATCAATGTCGGTGTAAGCTCAAATTTTTTGTGTTGACACGACATGTGGAGATTTTAAGAGTTAGATTGCTCGCCACACATCTTCACCTATTGTCACTTAAGAACTGGTTCCCTTTCACCCTCGCCTTCGGGTAGCAGTACTGAAAACTTGTGTGAAAATAACCATTTTACGTTCACCCTTAAATCACATGTAACTAGCAACCCTTCGCAACAAGGTTAAATACACGTCAGTGTAACCTATGCAACTCTATGGTCCAGTGTCTATGGTTACACTATATAACAACGGCACGTAACTAAATGCTGTTGGGAAATTGGGTTACGTAGTCCACGATATCAAGAGTAACGTGGTTACATTGCATAACTCAGTTACTCGCTGCGTTACTTTTATAATTCCATACAATGTTGTAACTCAGTTGCGTTAAATGGAAGGCTCACGTAACTCTACAAAAGCAATGTAACGCCGTTATACAGTTTAGGGTTTTACTTGGTAAAGCTTCTATGTAACTGTGTTACGCGTGCCTGTAACACAGTAACCGCATACAACGTCGTAATCGGGTTACGTAGATACATAACAGTACCTTCTTACGAAGCCGGAAAACCCAAAAACTACTCTGTGACAAACGAGTTAGTTCTTACTGATTTTTGAGCAAAGTAAGAAATGCACCCGCAGCTTTGTTAATGGGCGAGTTTACGATAGGTGCGCAAACTTGTTTTATCGTGTGTTAAACTTAGAATCAGATTCAATAAAAATTTGAGTTTACAGTTGTGCCATCGGTATTAACAGCTGTGGGCTCTGTAATTTACGAGTGCAGTACTAGTACACGTATAGTTGCCAGTTTGCGGGTTTGTACGCGCTCACTAAACGATATGCTGCTTTGCACGATCATTTTTTGCTGTTTCGAGTCGTGTCAAAATTCCGCGTATGCTTCGCACACTTACTACTTCGCTCTTAACGCGATTATACCAAAACAAATACGATTATGGTGCGCGATTCAAGTGAACAGAGCCAGTAATTGCGATGCTAATCCATAAAATTATAATCCTGAACACCGCTTTCGTGTTATTGTACCGCACACATAACGCAAAATAGTGATTTGTTTGAGGTCATCGATTTTAAGATTGTGAAATGATTTATGCAAGAACAACATGAACGTACATACCTAAAAAGGACAATCACTTGGTCTTTCATGTTTTCAAATCAAACTGCTCGAGAACAGCTTTCCTTACAGTTGTGCCTTAGGTACGACAAGTTATAATAATACTTTGCAAATTCAATAATAAAGCTACTTGCTGTGTACTTTTCGAGAACGCAGTTCCCTCTTGTGTTGCGGCGACGATAGCTAATTTCACTGCTGATTTACAAGAATAATAACGCACTGATTGGTGGTTGAGTCAACCTGTGTTAGTGACCGATGCAACTGTGTCACTTTCTCTATGCATATTTAGAAATACTATGAGCTTATGACGTGGAATTTAAAATTATTTTGGCAGCACGAATATGAAAAAGTTGGAAATCAAAGCAATCAAACCATATATTAACTATGCTAAAGATATGGATAAATAATGATATAAATATAAATTTGTAGCCTTTTAGTATAAATACCATCACTAGTCGTTTCGAAAAATTATCGCGTATGTCAGGTTTTTCAACAAACAATCTCACAGTAAATAATAATATGCAAATCAGAAAAGACTGATAAACTATACCGCGAATACTTGAAAAAATAACTAACATCTCACAATCGAGAGTAAAGGAACCGAGAGTGGTTTCATTATATATTGCCATTAAGTGTAATCATCTGTATCAGGCTTTGTCATCGCTCATGTATATACCACCATAAAATCTTTATAACCCCATAATGCAGGTTTAATATGAGTAACTATGAGTTACTGGATACCACCTATCGTGCGTGTGACAAAACCTATATTTTGTTCTGGAAATCGAATCTGCAGGCAACAAACCCATTGAAAACTACTGAGAAGGTATAAAATATCTAGACAGGTTTATAGATAACCAAACGATCGTATTTAGTATACCGAAAAACCTGTTTATAAACCATTGATGACCGATATAACCAAACAAATGTAGGCAGACTACGTTTTGAATATCGAGTTCGTCGACACAAAATTCTTAAAATCCCTATAAAACTATAATATAGCCAAGATGGACTCTAGATAACAAAACTGTAGTATTCAGCGTGCTTGATAACCTAATAATCACACGGTGTAGGGTTACCACTGGCAATAACATGCCAAATTTGAAAAATGTTTGTTTCTGGCAACAGGTCTACGAACCATTTTCGGGCCCACAATGATCCATAGAGTGGTCTTACAAAAACTGTTATGCTGCAAAGTTGTAATATTGATGAGTTATTCCGGTTATGGCTCGTTTACGTTAATTTGTGTGCGCCGTGACCTAACTATGTCTCAACAGTCTAGCTTCACTTGTTGGGACAATCAACAGTCACGGCTGACTATCTGTTTTGTCCACATTTACTTAGCCAGTTGCGTTTGATAAGCTGGGCGTCATGGCGGACTGGACTGGACAAATAGAAGAGTCTCGGCGCACCATTGCCGCGCAGGGCAGCTGCCAAAATTTAAATTTCGCGTATTGGATGACTGTAAAAATTGAATTTCCCGCGCTAGACAACTGTCAAAATTTGAATTTACCGCGCCGGACCAGTGACAAAATTTGAATTTCCCACTCTGGACGACTGCCAAAATTTGAATTTCGCGCGCTGGCCAACTGCCAAAATTTGAATTTCCCGCGCTGGACAACTGCCAAAATTTGAATTTCGCGCGCTGGCCAACTGCCAAAATTTGAATTTCCCGCGCTGGACAACTGCCAAAATTTAAATTTCCTGTGCTGGACAACTGCCAAAATTTGAATTTCCCGTGCTGGACAACTGCCAAAATTTAAATTTCCCGCGCTGGACAACTGCCAAAATTTGAATTTACAGCATTGCACAGCTGCCCAAATTTAAATTTCCCGCGCTGGACAACTGCCAAAATTTAAATTTACAGCATTGGACAGTTGCCAAAATTTAAATTTCCCGCGCTGGACTACTGCCAAAATTTAAATTTACAGCGTTGGACAATTGTCAAAATTTGAATTACCCGTGCTGAACAACTGCCAAAATTTAAATATCCCGCGCTGGACAACTGCCAAAATTTAAATTTACAGCGTTGGACAGTTGTCAAAATTTAGATTTACAGCGTTGGATAACTGACAAAACTTGCCCCATAACATCATTTATGCATTGAGATATATACGACCGATATGCTATACTGTGTTTTTGGGCTATTAAGGACATATTATATAGTCAGCGCTGACTGATAAAAAAATCCCCACAGTCCCGACAGACTGTCACATATGTCCGTCGTCGTAGCTACGTTGTTACGCGGACATGCGGACAGTCACCGCCCACTATTAGGACATAGCTAAGTCACGGCGCACACAAATTAACGTAAATGAGCCATTAGTAGATACAATTAGTTGATATTTTTCGACGCGAAGCCTATGTCGTGAAATATGGGCTGCAAAACACAGGTATCCCCACTGCTCGGTTTGGCAAAAAACTTTAATAACTAGTTTTTTTGCCAGTTTGACCCGGAAAACGAAGCTCTTAGCGTTCACTAAAGGGCACATCGAACAAGAAAAATTGTCGAACTTTGTTAACCCGATGATGGGTTATGAATGACACCGACAGACAAAAAAATTTCACAATATTTCTCTCTATCGCTCTCAGTTTAAACTCCGCTCCCTTCGTTTCAACAAAGCAAATTATTGGGTACATCGCTTTTTTTAAAAATTGTTTTATGAGATAGAAACAGTAATTTTATATGCATCCCGACTTGGAAAATATAAAAAAGGAATTGGAAATGATAAAAGGGACACAAAAAAGAAAAGCTAGTTTTTGCACTGGTTTTTCTGGCATAGAACCCTGGCATGCAATGCGCAAAATATAACGGAAATATCTTATAGCATTTTGTAATTGTAAACGCAATTCTATTTGGAGCTTTAACGTTTCAGTTAGTACGCCCATTGCTGATCTGTGACGGTAAATAAAAACGAACAACGCTGTACTGCTGTCTAAGTAGGTGACTACGGCTTCGTTTCAAGGAAGAACCTGACAAACTGATTATTTGGCCAATCATAGGTATAGACGCGTTGAATACAGGTTTGGACATGGTTTTGACATGTCCATGGATTGGACAGCAGGCATCGTGTAAATAAGGTAAACTGCAACCAATTGCATTCAGCCACTCGTTGTACACGAGTTAACATTTCCAAAGTTAACATGTTAGTGGTTACTCAGATATTTCGTTTTACCGCCATCACCAAGCTACTGTCACACTACATACTATCGTGCCTACACAAAAGACATGAAATAGCAGATGTACTTACTTTCAGACAATGGATAAGATTCGTGTTGAGAGGAACCACATGTGGAAACGTCTGAAATATTACTAAAGTTTCAATACACTTAGGAATTATCATGTTTAAAAAACTTAAAGCAAAAATACGTTAACAGTTTCCAAAGAATGATGGAAACGGCGAAAATCTTAATTATTAGGCAAGAGTCGTATATGGCTTTGGCCCAAGTAGACTGTTATTTTGACCTCAAATCACAGAGCATCTCTGAGCATATGTAGTTCATCGATACCAGCGAAAAATCGTGTTCTTATTAATGCAAAAAGGAAAAATATACATAGCGTATAATACAGCCATGTGTTTGCCTTAGATTTATATCCTGAGTTTTTGAGCCGACCTCACTTAAACTGAACTATACCCAAAAATGAGCATGCTAGATTTGTTACAATAACTGTTAGAGCGAAATGTGCATCATAATGCATACTTTCAGCCTGATCGCCAGTAGCTTCTGCAAACTCCGGTCTCTGTTCGGTATTGTCGTTGTAGTGTTCGGTGTTTTCACAGCTTTCTATTTCGCTTTCATCTTTCTGCTGATTCCAGGTTAGTCTGCGGTTACTTCGCTTGCAGAGTTCTGAAGCATGTATGAAACGCTTTAAGTATTTACTTCTGTCATTAGCTACATTGCATAATGTTGATGATTCGAAAATGTAGAACTGCTTCATTCTTCGAATTGTGTAAAGAAGTCATAGCGAATAAAGGATGTGCAGGCGCAAACAGCTAAATAACAAAACTGACAGCATCTGTTGATACCAGGCGCAATTTATTGTGCACTCTTCTTCTCCTTTATAGCACATGAAACAACTTTAAATAATATATACGTCGGCTAGCTATACGTCATATCTCTTTATCTTGTCGTATGAAATGAAATGTATGAACACGACAGCTAGGATCATAGGTGTCCACGACCCGTGCGCTCACAGCGAGAAGATGGTTCAGCGGTTCAGTTCAATCTTTGGTGTAAATTTTTGAAAAGTTCATAATTTTCCTTTATTTAGAAAGTTTTAAGTTTTCATCAATTTTCCCAAATTCTCCAGGGCGCCTTTGACTTGTTGATTTTCGAGTTACGGCATGCTATTGCACGTTTTTACCTTATACCGCGTGCCTATTACGATACTAGACACGCATGCAATAAACGTGCCTGTCTCTAGATAACCGCATCATGGCATTCAGTATGCCAAAATCTTTATATAAACCATTCTTGATACCAGGCAATACATAACTAAACAAATTAAAACAAACTACATTGTGGCTTTAAAGGTTCGTCAACCTTTAAAGCCTTGAGACCACATGAAAAGGTATAATATAGTCAAGTTATACTCTAGATAGCAAACCCATCGTATCCAGCGTACATGATGAGCTAGTTCACACACCTAGTGAGGAAAAAATTCTAATCCGAAATCCGACATGCCGAAATTAAAAAATACATTTCTTGGACCAACCATACTCGGATCCGCAGCTGCTCAGGGAGTGGTCCCGCAAAAAGGTGTTGGTCAGCACAGTTGTAGATCTCGATGAGCTAATTTTCGATGCGGAGCTCTTGCGGCATCGAAAACACTTGTACCGTTATGGCCAGATTTGACAAAGAACACTTAAAACCTGTTTTTTCGCCATTTTGACCCCAAAGATGAGGTCGCAGCTATAGGAGTTTAGCTAAAATGCACACCGTCATCACTTCTGCTTTCGAACAAAAAAATTTATCGAAATCCACCGGCGCCAAGATGAATTATTACAAACAAATCAATTTTCATTATTTTTCCCACTAGCGTCCTCGGTGAAAACTCCCCTCGCTCCGTTTCAATAATTATACATATTGTGACATATATAAAATGTGTGCAATTGAAGTAGTATTTTTGGTACCAATCCAAAATTCTCCCTAATGGACAGGTCGAAACGCAAGCTAGTGGATTGCCGCTCCCTAGAATTTTGAGCCCAACGAAACCCACCATATATGGACGAAACAATCATCGCACCGTTTCCCCCTCACTTGCGAGACACTTAAGAAGATAGTTACATTATATTTAAAAAAATCAACAACCCATATTCTAAATTATGACTTTAAGCTGGGCTCAGTCTTAACTAAACCTTAATCCTCAGCAATAAAATTCAAGGGAAAAACTATATTTGATCACCTGATGGGATAACCTACACACAATCCGCTAAGTGGAAAAAACATGTCATGATTCAGCGAATCACAGCCATATTTATCATTTACTCCTTAATGTAACTAGCTTTTTATAATTCCTTAGCCTTTATGTGTCTTAAGTCAAGTGATGTTGCAATCATTAATATCGCAACCCTAGATTTGGAAAACGGTACTTAGTATTAACCAAGATGAACTGAACATGAATTTCATAGCAAAGTTGCTGATTTGAGGTTTGTTTGAATATATGTTCTAAGCGAATCTGTCGTAGTCAGTTCAATCCGATTCGAAAAGTGACCAAGTTGAGCAAAGCAAGTGAGCCGTCGTACAGAAACTGCAACTAAAAACCACCTAACCGAGAGCCGACACATAAAATTTTGGGTTATTCCGACTACGAAGACGCACAAGCGTTTCTATACAAGAATTCATTTTAAATAACGTCCTATTGTAGTTACGCAGCAACTCAAATGTTGCACTAAATAGATATGGAGACACACAAAATTCAACTTATGTTTGACAACATCAACCGGTAGAAGAATATACTAGGTAGATAGAAGCAGATGGAATTAAATGCAAAAACGTCAATTATTATATAGGATTCACCAAAATTAAATATTGTTTAACGCTTCATAGTAGATAACGTATTGCGTTAAAAAATATGTACCCACCCGGAGCCCATCCGATAATAATCGCAGAACCAGCTAATAAAAATCATATATTACTCGTAACTAGGTTGCAAGTGGTTTTCCAGACAAAGTTTCATTACACGCTACCCAGGCTGCACGACAAGTGCTTGATGCATATCGTTTACAGGTGCTACTCCTTCGATTATTTACCCTTTTAATGGAAGTATCAAAGTATGTTAATAATTGAGGTTAACCTAAATCAAATGTTACGGAATCTTCCACAAACTCGACGAAATTTACTGGTTGAAACTCGACGAATTTCAACCAAACATTAAACTTGCTGCCAACTTCAGAATGCCTTCATGAATTTGCAGTACAAAGCCGCCGAACGCAGCTGAGAATTGGATGAATCATGCTCATGCTAATAAGAATACCACCCACATTCGTCAAATATTTCCTGTCCTCTTTGTATAAGCGGTAGCAGAAAAACACCCCAGTTTACAGATATACATCATTAACAAAAGCAGAAATACAGCACTAATAGCATATTATGTTAATAAACAGGAGCAACTTTTTTAACCTCTCCTCTTCTCCTTCACAGCACACTGAACAACTTTAGCTAATATATATACGTTGGCAAGCTACAGATTAATCCTCTCTCTTTATTTCGTCGTGCGAAATCAAATGTTTAAAAACACGACTTCATATGTTTATGCATGATAGGTGTCCAAGCTTCTTATTCTCTGGGGCGGAAAGATGATTCCCGTAGGAATTGGGGGCAGACCGTGGTGGTATATTTTTAAATCTTTAGAAACTGATATTTTTTAAATTTTGTTAAGATATTCCCCGATTTGTTATCAATTTTGTCGGTTTTCCTAAAATTTCTCTTACGCCTTCATCGCACAGGGAGGGTTGGGTGGGTGAGAACTCAGAGGGGGTAAATATGTCTTTTGAGCTCCAATCCAAGGGTAATCACAGCGCCAATACTGAGGCATGATTTATATGTGTCAGGGTGTAACCGGAATTCCGGTTCCGGCGAAAATCGTGTTCCGGTTGTGGTTCCGGCAAAAGGCAAAAACCATACCGGAACCGGAATTCCGGTTTAAAAAAATTTTTGTAAGAAATTTTCTATTTTTGCTTCATCTGTGGTCCAAACATTATGTAATATGATGATCAAATTCCAATACAACCAAGCAAAAGAAAAGATTAACTCAGCAATTTACAGTGTGGAACGTAAGTAGGACACATAATTTCAGCAGGAATTTTTATGTTAACCTGTAGGAGTTTGTTAACAAAACAAAGCCAGGTCGATGCGAGTAGCAGCTAATTTACACATTCAGAAGTGTGCGGTGTATGCTAGATTTAAACCGGTCCAACTCGGTAACAGAGTATGGATTATGTAGAAGTACATAGTTGTAAGCTTGGCTACCATAAATTGCGTCAAGCGCAAGCCAGTGCGCTTGAAAACTTTGTAAATCAGTCTACATTGAAGTAAAGTAACGTTATCTGCAACGCAGCCAGAAACTGCGGCCTTGGCAATGAACTGTATTCATTGAAACTGTGCGATCAGTATAACTGTTGGTCTCATTTACAGCGTTGTGATTAGAAAGTTATCATCATTGTCATCTAACTGACTGACACTGATTGCCCAACGCTAGCCTAAACAGTGTCTCGGACCACTGATCATAAAATTATAGTATATACCTTCTATTATTTGGGACTCATTTGGGACATTGATTCTCAATATAGCTAAGTATGTCTCTAAATTACTTACTCAACACTCAGACATCACCAATTTGGCGATGTGACAAGCTACTAGTTTTGCTAGCAGCTCATTAAAACCTTAATAATTAAATATCGCAAAGAATTTACCTTTCTGCTTCAAACGTGTTTCACACAGGCTATCTCTGCCGGTACGAGATACAACTGTCGTTGTCTCCATCACTATGTCTTCCTTGCGACCGAATTCGGAGATATCGTTATAACACGTTTCTCCAAAAGACATGTTATTTCCATCGTTGCCAGGTAATGGCCGAATTTTCGCCGCAACATCGTCGGAACATAGAGCCGCGCAGTCGATTTTTGTATCGGTACATTGGCTGCGCAGAGGCGTTGAAGTTAAACTTGGTCCGGCATTCAAGTACGACATTGAGATATCCGAAAATTCTGATGCAAACTGACGAGGCAATTTTGGAGCAAAACTTGAGTTCTTTTCATTTATGACGCTCTCTTTGAAAACAGAGGAGCTTGACATGACACTGCTGTTTACTTCCACATCGTGAGAGACCGAATACTGATAAGACTTATCGGTTCCTTATATGCCGCAACAACCAATGGTTCATCACCATGGTTCAAGACGGAATTGATAGGGCACCCTGAGGGTACAGTCACACGACATACGTTCCTAGTCATATTACCTGGGTGCACATTCACTGAAGCTACAGTACACTTGTAGATTGGAGTGCAATTCATATCAAAAACGCCTCCCGTAACTGTTGCATAAATAATTGAGGATTCACGTGAATTTGACAACAACAATGGAATTTCGCAAATGGTAGGATCAGCCACTGCACAGCAATAGCTTGTCGCCGATAACCCGGAAACAGTCCCTGTTTTGACCGTACCTGTGTTAGATTTAGCGTCTGAAGAAAAGTCGAACACATTAGTACATGACACAGTACCAGCGACAGCTGCTTGTTTTAAACCATGAGAACCCCCTGATGGAAATGATGCATTACCGTTTGAATGCGATACAACATCTAATTCATTGCTACAATTGGCCGCTGCTGTTGTCGTGGCAGATATTTTGGTGTTGTCACAAAAATTAGCGATTGTAGTAACCACCAAAGGCGTAGTACTGGCACCACTAGAACACGCCGTCACAACTGGTGTGCTAGAGTTGATGTATGCTGAAGAAAATATTACAGCACTTGATGTACGTAATTTTGTAACAGCTTTGTTATCGTATGCAGTATCATCAAAAAATATGGTACATTGAGAAGTGATTCGGGCGGAATTGGTAACCGTTGCAAGCGTTGAAACATTTATGTTCGCAACAGAACATACTTGAGGCGAACATTGGATGGAGACCACTGGTGGACAGCTTCCTGCCTGTAATTTGTACAACGTAGAATCAACAACTTTGATAACGCGGCTGTCAGATACAGCTGCTAATGGCACATCCGCTCCAGGAATAACACGCTTTGATTTACCGACTGTTAACACCACAGTAGCACCAGAATTATCTGCACAGAGCTTGGTCACCGTCACAACTCCTGGAGCAGCTGACTCAGACAGGAATGTTGAGGTACGCAAGACACCATCCGAAGTATTTGATATGCGAACTTTTGAAGTAGGCGCTGGGATCAACCGCCGTAATGAGCCAGACGCGACGCCATGGCTGATTGGGGTGGCAGCATTGAATGGCACAATTATTTTACAAAGATTTTGGTTGGCACTTGATGACGGGACCATTCCAGCTTGTGTAACATTGTTTTTCCTACCATGCTGTAAATTTGATATCAGTGTTAATGGATTTGTTGTTACAAGACTTGAAGCTTCGTAACCAACTACAGTAGAAATATCTGTTGTTGGTGTCACAGAAATAGTAATTGCAGTCGTCGTAGTAGCACTATGATTCGAAAATACGTTAGTAACTGAGTCACAACTTTCTTGCAATGTTGCCGCCACGGATTGTTTAGTAGTCGCGATGGCGTTAGTTCCGGGAATCGATATTTTGTTGTTCGGTAAGCTTGCAAAAAATTTAGCACCCGCCATGCGGGTAGATTGAGAATTTGAAACTGAAGTTTTAGTACAGGTTGTAGACACATTGGAAGTGTAGACTACAATTCTAGGAATCTTTGTATCCCACAGCGTTGTTCCACTTACAACAGAATCAACTGATGGCGCTATATTGACCCGCAAGACCTTTAGGCCGGCTCTAGATAACTGTACTGCACCAGTATCATTACCAGGGGCACGAAAAGTTGTTTCATTCGTTGAGATGCCACATTCGGCTGAACTACTATCCGCATCGTTGTCCGAATATTTGCGGCTGAAAGACGAGCCATTACCTTAAAACCAAATTTAAGTAACTGCCTATGTTAAATGCACGCAGAAGCAAGGCACTGGACTCTGTGAGAGATCAAGCAATATTACCTTATGTTCTTTCTAACTAAATATCTTAGTTAATATTAATATTTTAGTCGTTTTATCTGTATGCCCGCTTGCATCTTGACGATCTCCAGACATAAGATTTATGTTATCGCGCACTTCCAACAGCGTTAGAGTTGTTAATTGGATTGTACAAATATATTATGCAACAAATCATCAGCACCCCAGTCTATCTGAGTTAGAGAGGCTGACTAACTTGGTTCAAAAGTTCTCTGCTTAAACCTCAAAATTTAATGAAAGGGATCATCTAAACCTTAGTCTGTTAGCACTCATTCAATTCTGCTAGAAAACGTTAAAGATACACTGGGTTCTTCAAATTGGGAGTTAGGAGCTCCTGCTGGTTTTCAGTTCCCCTGGTTCAAAACGGATAACCCCTGGTTCCAGATCCACCACCCCTGGTTCTGAACCAAACACCCCTAGGCTAAATTTTCAGCAAATAGAAAGCCCTGATATAAATACTTGGAAATATAAATTGAAATTGTGGAATCTGGGCATAAGACTTGCATTATCGCCTATGGTTGGCTAAAATACAAATAGTGGATGATTTTGAGGTATAATAAGACGCTCTGCAGCTTAAACACAAATACCGTAAAAGTATGGTTGAGATTAGTTTGTGCCTGTCCCCTGTATTTTATGGAAGGAAATGTGGACAGATGTTACTGAAGACTATAACATTCTTTGGCATAGTGTAAAAGTGTGTCAAGATTTATTTTGGAGTAGAGGTGATTTCACTCTTCCGCTGTGTGAGAACCAAAGAATTTGAAATTTAAGCTTGAAAAGATGTGTTGCTGCACCTCCTCTTGGCAACGACAGATATACAAGCAAAAGTTTATACGCCCATACGATGAACCTAAAATTTGCCACATCCGTTACTCAATTATAGGGTTGCAGACTTAGCTGTAAAAAATAGAAATTTGTATATTTTATAAAACTTAAACCAATTAAAAATGTGATTATTAGCGCAAGGGGTATAAAATGTGGAGCTGAAAATCTAAGCTTAAAACCGCACCAGATCGCTTCAAGACGACAGATTTCAGCCATGATTGGCATCCATTAGACCATCAATTCTTAACTTCTTAAACGTGCATCGTACTTAAAATTTGCAAGCCTAAATACCAGTACGATAGTTAGGAACACATCAATTCAATTAACGGTATTTTTGAAATGGGCTGAAGTGTGAGTAAACTTAAGGTGACACCACCAAACACCCTATTTTGTAATAATAAAATATTATAGCAATAATAAATTCGAATAGCAAAACTCTTGTTATAGAAAAATGCTGAATATCATTCAGTTTTTCGCTTCAGCGAAAACTGGCAAAATGAAATTCAAGTGCCAATTGTACCCCGCGTTCGAACAGAAGCTTGGTGACTTCCATTTCGCCTAAATTTAGTCCTCTAATGCATATTAAATTTAACATGGAATATTCAGCATTCTCGGGCAATTTGAATGCAATAGTGATGTGATTACTAAATCGATCCTTTAGTTTTGAACTTTTGATGTTCGCAAACAAACCCGCTTAATTCAAATACAAGTAATTTTCGTTCTAAAAAATGTCGGTAATTTCACATGAATCTTCGAGAACGCAGAATTGCATTATTTCAATCGCAGAACAGTGGTCGCGAACTGTTTTATATCAAATTTCAATCGATAGAATAACGTTCAGTAAAATTTTTTATGAAAAATTACGAAGTATGACGGCTTGCGGGGTAACCTTAAGTTTACTCGCGCAAAAGTCCTCTGAAAACCCAAAAATGGGCACATAATTGCTGCAAATTATGTAACGTAGTAATAGAGAAATAATTCATATATTATTTTCCCGTATAAGACATTAATTATAGCTTAATAGGACGGAATAACCGGTACCAACAACGCGGACCTTTTTATTTAAACCAGATCCGGAAAATGGTATTTTATATATAATACTGGGTTCTCCAAACTTCGGAAATTATACCAGGGGTAACCGACCTGGGGAACCCAGGTAGCTCCCCAGACACCTGGGCGGGGGGTTCCCCAGATTACCTGGGGGGCTCCCCCCATTAAACTGGTGGCACGTATAGTACTGAAGCCGTTAAAAATCAAACATGTCTAATTTGACAGCAGAATACAATTATAATTACTTAAAAGGTAGAAATTTTAGTGATTTTTAGCTCCGAAAAGAAACATGTGGAGAGTTTTTCAGCTAAAATGGGGAAAAGTTAACATATTTTAAGCCCGCCAGACAAAAATTTGATTATTTTTAGGTGGGCAAGAAAGCATCTAGGGTACTTGGGGACATGAACGTTCGGCATAAATAAAAATCTTAGAGTAGATAAACAAAGTTATCATAATTTAAAATGCGCAAACTATACGGACATACCCGACAGGTGCTCTTTTGCGTCATCATCACAAATGCCATTATTTTCCAGTGTATCATGCGTTTCATTGTTCATACCACTCTGTTCATCTTGGTGTGCTTCAATGCCTTCATATTGTGCGCGATAATCTGAATAAGCGGTGATCACAACATTAATGTTTTGGTTGTGACCCCCAATGTGACTTTATTCTTTTCCATATTTTCTCAGATGATTACGGCTAACAAAACAATGTAAGAAATTATGAGCAGGACTCAGAACGGCGTTTGTAGAGAGCGAAAATATTGTTCTTATAGAGACCATCCCCCTAGTGTTCTTTAGCTAAATACGCTCATATAATTTCGGGGATGGTGTAAACCACAACAGTTACGAATTACTGCAACACATTTCTCTTAAGAAATATTTAAACTGTGTCCACAAGTTTTATTCGAACATTACCTTACTAGAACCACACTTGTATGTTAATAGCATCTGCAATAAACAGCAGTGCATACCATATATGACAGCAGGAATGTCGTCATTCGCGTCATCAGTAAATGAACCAACTGCTTCATTTGTCACATTTCGCTGATTCAATACGCATTCATTCGTTTGCACAACATTTGATGAGGGTTGCTGGAAGTCCATTACCTGCAAAACAGGTGTGGCATCAATAAAATTGAGATCCTGATTTTGCAATGCTGACTTCAGCAAAATACAAAGGCAATTCCGTATAAACCTGCAATATATTAGGCCACAAATACGCTAGTGTACGTCCAAGTTTCCGCATCCAAACTCTACCATTGTGAGATTAATGGTCATAACAAAATTACGGAGTATTTGCAGCGACAAACGTAGTGACTATGTAGGCAGAGCTCAGAGATAAAAGTGAGTGCACAATTTGATTCCATTACTGGTCTATAAATTGCAAAAATCTACTAACCCGATATTCATTTGTGCGCGACATAGAAAAATATGTCTACAGCTGAACACTATTTGAAAAAACCGTACTTGCTGCCTACACTGTAGCGTAAACTGTTATAATCTTGATATTTTCCGGACTGCATAACCTATAGACCAAATATCTACGGAACTGACATAATTATAGATTTTAACAAATCCCGATGGAATGCAACACCGGTATGATTGGTTGCCAGAAATTTCATTCTATATTAGCTGGCTTCCCCACGCAGGGGAGATGGGTGACCCAACCTACATATTACGGCCCTCAGGTGCTTCCAGTTCACCTCCGGATATTTTTTGCATGGCTAAATAGGCCAATTCTGGATCCAGCACTGGGGCGGGGACACCTCTCTTTCCGTCACAGTACACATACTACGCAAACGTTAAATATGCGGGCGAAAATTAAAATGTGTACTTAAACAGTAGTCAAATAATTTCACTAAAAAGCTATCCCCTATCGAAAATTTTTAACAAACCCCCCGTCAGATATTCCTGGTTCTGCCACTGCAACGCGGGCGATCTTTAACTTACAGCTTTTAGTTTTGCTTCTGCGCGACATCGTCTCTGAAACAAGGAAAATAAATTCTATTGTAAATGAATTTTTTTTACCTTTGGGTGTTTACCCTAGCTGTATGCAGACATTAATTCAGCGATAAAACTATGATTCTTTTTTGAGATTTGCGGCGAATATTAACATGGGTATTATAGTTTAGCAGTGTATGTCTTGAGAATGGCCACTGACGACAGGAATTTACCTACAGACAACATCTATCAAACAACAGAAATTTAACAAAACGTAGTTTTTCATTTATTACAGAATAGATTTAACCTAAGATAGATAATCCTGTTGTCTTGCTAAAATATACAATAATAAAACGCAATGTTCATTGCAACACCGATAATTTGAGAACCGATTGGCGCAAGTTCCTAAATTTTTTACCATTTAATGGGATTATAGAATGGCATGTACAGGCAAAATTATTTGCCTCTATCTTCAATTATTAAACAGCATTACATTGAAAGATTTCTATACAATTAAACAATGACGTCTCCACCAGGGAAAAAGCCTGTGCTTATGGAAATTTTGTTGTTATCACATATAACTTGGAAATTGTTGCTTCAGTAAAAATAAGCATTCACGATTACGTGTGCGCTACATTGAAATATGCATGCAGTTGCCGACTTATTAGTGGATCCACCCTTTATAGCGGAATTATGCAGCCAAGCCAAACATTTTAAATTTAAAAATTAAAATATATTTTGTCTCTTAACTTTTTATTGAATCGATCTATATATATGCCAAAAAATTTAATACTGCTACTGTATGCTTCTAGGCCAATTATTAATCACGAAAACAGGTAATAAATAGTTCAACAATTTTCGTGTTTGGCTCTAATTGTATCTAACAAGCCACTGAATTTGCCAGTATAACTTAGATGAGTATCGCAAATATTTATAAATTGACATTGCTAATCCAACGGTCACACCGCAGCAACCAGTTTATAAATATCGATAAGATATAATCAACAAAAGTGTTCACCAATTCAAAATCCAGCAGTCCAAAACTCGAACCGAACACCGAAAATAATGTTGACATTATCCGGAGGAAGGCAAGTTTGTTTGGTAAATGAAAATATAGAGGGGGGAGAGGGGTGGAAAGGAGGGAATTGCGTGGGGCGAGGTTTTTTTGTTTTTGGGGGGGGGTGTGTCTTGGGAGGCCCTTTTTTGTGTGTATTGGTGGGGGGGTTGAGAAAAAATTTTTCTTTTGAAACAGGGGGGTAAAAGATTTTTTTTTAGCGTCAATACAAATATATATAGATTTCCGAGATTTGCGTGTACGTATACCATGATATTAGTTTACCTTGAACAGTTTTATTGCAGTATACTATGTTGATCTATTCATCCTGTGTATTTACTGGTAATTGTTGCATTTAACCAATGAAAATTTATGATAGATGCAGGCAAGAAAAAAGATATTTGTACAAGAACGCTAGTTGTCAATCCGTCTTTGAATTCCGAGATTGCAACGTTAAATAATTAACTAATGATTGGCCAAAAGTATGGCAAACACAAAAATAAAAAATAATTTTAATAATTTTCTGTATATTATTATATAGTTACTTGTCTGTACATATCACTGAGCGACTTCTTCGCACTTCGCGTTTCTTGCCGCGCAAAATCATCTACCATTTGTAAACTTTTTACTGCTTGTGAAAGGTCGCGCCTTGTCACAGGTTTATTCTCCTGAATTGACTGAAGTACACCGCGACCTAGTCCAATGTGATCAACGTTTTCTTCCCAAACTTGCACCTTTTCTTCACGTCGCCCAACACGTCCATCACTAAAAGACGTTGCACAATATTTAGCGTTTTATAGCATGATTTGTCTCTATACCGCGAACTTTTAAAAATTTATTTTACCGCAGAATAAAGTCGTGGATATCCCTTATTCGAAAAATTATTCGCTATAGTTCACCAAGCGATTTAAACATTGTTGTCGCCTTCGTTAATAGCTCTAACATTCACGTAGTGGTACGGATTTTAGAACTTTCAATGAAATCACCCGAAAACGATTACTTATTGTCTAAACCTGCAGTAATGTTCATTGCTTTGAACACATCGTGGCTAGTGTTTTACTTCAGCAAAAAAGTTTGCCTCCCTCATAAAAATTACAGCCGTTTAACAACATAACCAGTACAGCATTATATACATGACAAAATCAAAACAAATATTCTTAATTTGAGAAAGTCCATTCTCTGAAGTCTTAACCGCATATACTATTTTCTTTGGGTGTACCATAAGTAATAGCAGATAGTAATTCAACAAAACTGCAGGCTTAGATCCCATAATTCATAAACGCAAAAAATAATAATGCCCGCATCCTACGCTATGTTGTAGGCAAGGGTCGCGTACGAAAATATACAGTCTGTAAGTCTTGTGAATCGGGAAACCTGAATTGAATGCGGCTGATTTTTACAATTTGACAAAAAATCATTGTGGCTACACATACGATTATTACTAGCCATAAATATATGGTGATTGCGTCGTTTCTCTCTAAATGATAACCTATAAGCCTAACGTAATAACTTAAAAAATATATCATATATTTTGACGAACATTTACCCCCTCGCTCATTCCACCAACACACTTACTGTGTAAGCTGTGTAAGTAACGCTTTATAGACATATCACGCTTGGATTTCCGAAGAAAATCGAAAAATGTACTTCTCTTATACTCGAATAATAAAATTACAGTTATTAGTATAAAACAGAGAATGGCGAAAAACTGAATAACAAGAGCAAATAGCGAATATGGAGCTTTTATCTCTGCCAAAAATGCAGGTCTACAAAGACGCACATTTGTGACATTTAAAAATTAAAACTAACACATTAAATAATTTTTTTCAAGTCAGACTTACACTCTTTGCGAGGGCACTTCTTGTTTTATGATATTATTAACGATTTTTCGAATTGGAACCCTCGCAGTGTAACAGACAAAGATTAACTCGTTCGAAAGAACAGTGTCCAAGAGACGACCATTTGCGTCCTGCACCAGTGGTTGGGTATCACCTTGCAATTTAATCAATCCATCTATTATGAGAAATCGCATTCGTTCGTCTGGATACCGCTTTAGAAATTCTTTATTGAGCTTAAAGTTGTCAGGTAAGTGTGGCTTGTGCAAACTAGACACCATTGACTCAGGATCGATGTAACCAATATTTATAGAACGGGCGCGACGCATGAAATCTTCGATCGTTTCAACGCCGTCCCAAAACTGGTAACTCCTGTATTCCTAAAACATAAAAATTAGGATGCCGACACACTGAAGCAGAAGAGTTCTTTATAAAATGTTCTAACTATATGTTCCTATTACCAACAGTTGCGATCTGGCTTTCCGTGTCTTTTATACATAATATGCATGTGGAATGCATACTAAGGCGTCAAAATATCCTTATATGATCCTTACACAAAACCTAAGTTGGGTGGCTGCCTCCACCCGAATCCCCGCGCTAAACTGTTTTTATTCTTACGACATAAGGTCAAAACGTATAATTCTCATCATTTTTAAATAAACATCAGTATACAAACAGCGAAGTTAGTTCGGAATGGAACTATGGACCTCTTATTATATATTATCTTATTATATTTGGCTTTTCGTTTTATCCTTATTTCTTGATGGAACACACACTGATGCAATATTCATAGCAAGCCATTTAGCGTTCGCGAATACTCAAGCTCCAAATTTAAAAAAAATTGACAAACGAGAATTTGTCAAATTTGGACTAAGCCAGTTCTGTTCGCGAACAACACGAGGTTAGTTATAGGATCGATTTGTTTATTATGGTACTTTTACGTTAAATTTGTTCGAGTAAATAATCTCATGCAAAGTTACTGGTCATAAACGGTTATATTTACTACAAATTTATAATTGCCGAAATTCTAATCGAACAACTGGTATAATTTCCGGCACTTGGCTGTGATTTTGCTAATATTCGATTAATGAAAAACCTAACGATTTTTAGGTTCATTTCGGTAGTAAAGATTTACACTTCGATGTCGGTGATCAAAAAATAGAATGGTTAGTGGGGTTACCTTATGTTTACTCGTGCATAGCTAGGATAGTGCAGGTGCAGCCATAGAAGAACAGCCCTAATTTGGACATTGCCAGAAATATACGTTTGAGTATACCATCTAAGGTATGGAAACTTGTTCTTTGTTCAAAACCAAAATGTGTCAGGCAAAAATTCGCAATAAAGACGCAAAACAAGCATTGCTACTCTCAATTTGGCTAACGTCAATAGGCGTGAGGCCCGACGTGTGACCTCCAAAATTGCCATGTATCTTCTGATATGCTTAATCATGCCAGCTCTGGTGCGCGCGTTGTACGAGTGTAATTACGCGACAAAGAAATGGAATGTATGATTGCGTTGTAAGTTACTGCGAAAATTAAATTGTGTCTGTAAGTTGCAAAAAATAGTGCCAGAAAATGCAACTATATTTTTTGTTCGCGAACACAGACAAATACAAATCAACAGCTGATAGGCGTTCGACAACAGTTTACACTGCAAATTCAAACTCGGCAAAATTCTGTTCAAACACAAGGTGTAATTTTTGGCACTTGTTTCTGATTTTGCCAATTTTCTGTTATCGAAAAACCGATGACATTTCCGCATTTGTTTCGTAACAAGGGTTGTGCTTCGCTATCGGCTTTTACAAAATAGGATAGTCGATGTGCGCATGTTAAGTTTATTCGCGTCATAATATTGTGAAAAATTTTTAAATTTATACACAGGTTTTACTTTTGTATTATACATGCTTCACTGTTGCGTTTCATCTACTTTGAACTTATACATACAACAGTATTCATTAAATATAATATTGCACAAAATATTATAGTCAAACACCACTAGAAGTATGATTTAAAATATGTTAAAACATCTGCATCATAAAATCTATTAAAACGATTAAGACTTACAGGTACTACAGATTGGTAGGAATACTTGCGATACTGTGGAGTGACACTTGACTGATTCGTGCGAAGCCTTCGCGCAGCTTTGAGCTTGTGCTTAGGTGTTAAACAGGCTTCATTGACGCGTTTTTTTGATCGACTTTGAACATCTAAATATGAATGACATTAAATGTATTTGTTAAACACCAATACAAATGTCGTCTGTAACCACGTTTTCTGCTACATTAGTTGGTCCTGACCGCTTCACTAAGGATTGCAACTTTTGCTGGCTCCCTTAGGACTTCGGCAGCTCTCCCATGTCATGCCGCTCTGTTAATTTAGACCTCCACTAGTCAGTCTTCCAACAAAATCAGGAAAGCAACATCAAGAGTAAGTATAAACTTACGGACTAAATTTTCGGTGGCTATTGAGCACGCATTCGCCTGACGTACACCATTACGGAAACGAACCTTCCGCGGCGGTGTTGCTTGGCAACTCTAAATAGGGTTGAATAAATAATAGAGATAAAACAAGCACATCAACGAGTTACCACCTACGGCCGCTTTGCAGCATCCCATTCGTAATTTTGATTATGGCCCTTGAAAGTCAAAATGCTTAAATTGCTATTTTTATCCTTGGCTTCGCAAATAAATTTTTGCACATTTCTGAGTTGAATTGTTAGGATGTCAGCGTCGGAAACATATCACTTGTTGTCAATCCCTTCCAACTTCCAATGGTTGTTTTGATTCAATACTTCAATCTTCATTTGATACACACAGCTGCAACTCGCATAACAGGTTGTAACAACGATAATGAAAACGAAGGTCAGGCAATATAGTAAGCAGGCAAGCTTTCCTCTACGCTTTTAAGTGTGGTTTTGACTTTTTAATCGCTACAATAGTGTTAACGTATAAACTCAAAGAATGCATTTTATCAGAAATAATGTGAAGTAAATAAAATAAATAAAGAAATGAGCAGAAACTCATGTTGCTTGAATAGTTGATTATATATTCCCGCATATTGCTCACTTAAGAACTCACAATTAGTCCAAAGGGGGGTGGGGAGAAATCACCCGGAAAACAAGAGGTACCCCCCAGCAAAAATTCGGGTACCCAGGCTCAAAGCATAAATGCGTGTTGTGACGTATAGTCGGCAGCCGTATCTGAAGTATAGCCGGCAACTCCCGGCATGTGAGCCGGGGGGACCCCCGGCTATAATTTCCGAGGTTTGGACTAGCCAGATGTGTATCTACATAGCGGATTAACTGCTCAATAAACTGTGACCAATAACATCTACATATTGCAAACCGTTTGGGGAAATATTGTCGTTTTTGTGCTTCTTCGGTGCCATGGGACTATTCAAAAACCCGTTGTTTTCAGCCAATTGTGCTCGTAAACAATGGCAATAGCAACACACCATTGTATAAACTGCTCTACAAAATGAGACAAACAACATAAATATAGCTCGAACGGTTACCGAGATATTGCCGTTTGTGTATACTTTGAGTCTCATGGGCACACTTAAAAACCACTCTTGATTCAAATCCTATAAGAGCAATGCATTAATGCACAGTATTATAGCAGCTTACTTGATGTACAAAATAAGCCCATTTCAGATATGATCCTGTGGAGAAAGCATGTTTGGGTCAAAACTTAATATGGCAATGTGACTATTGAAGCAGTGAAAACATACTTGTCTATGTGCTCCGTACGTCTGAAAGCAAATATCAGTTTCTCGATAATCATCATCAGTAAATTCATAAGTAGGCTCAGCATTCCGTTGAGATCTTTGCGTAGGACAATCGGACATAACTATCTACCCGTGCATCATACACTGCAAAACACGTTATATGTTTCTGAAAACTTAATATCGTATTAGTGTTAGTGGATTTATAACATTTCTGATTAGAACTTGGCTGTAAACGTAAAGTGAATAAATTTCTGCAGCTAATAACTCACTGCCGATGTCTTGCCAGGCACACATGAAAAATTCGTTACAGTCCATCAATATTGAAACTTGCTGTTAAGGCGTGCGACTCTGCTAATACACTACACTTGCACTAAAGCACCACCAACATTACTCGTATCATGGCCCACATTAAAATTTACTCGATAGGACATAAGAAAATAGCCAGATTCCTTTGTGTTACGTAACGAGTAGCCCAACTACGCCCACAACTTTTATATACTCATCTTTATCTAAGGGATAATCTCTTTATGAGGTTTAGGCATGCATGGGCGAGGTCCCAAGTCGCAGGGGGAATAGCGGGTGCGTCTGAGGTGGAGAGGTCGTGATCAGAGAATCAGCCGGTCGGTGGGGAGAGGGTGATGAGCCTATGATTCGGGTTCAAGGCACTACCTCCCAGGCGAGGATCGGGATGCTCTGAGGATGGACCAAACCTCAGGGGGATAATAAGCTAAAGGCAACAGCCGTGAACAAGTTGCACTTGATCTTTTTCTAAATCCATGGCTTCCTGTGCAGACCTGCTTTTTTCCGGGTATCCGGTATCATATTAGGGTCTGAAAAAAGACCTCTATTGGTTGTCTTCTCCAAAACGTTTGAGCCCAACCTTGCATTTTATAATTTTCTGATTAGAGAACATTTCATCCCCGCAAGCCTAAGGTGCAATTTTAGTGAATGTTGGAATTTGTTAGCCATCCAACTCACAAGATTCGGCAATACTGACTCAAACAGGCAGCGCGTCACATCAATAAAGATATGAAATTATACACTATTACTTTGCAGGCCAAGTCAAATATTGCTTGAGCAATAGATCAACCGCAACGGTAGCTTGTTTGCATTTCCTTCGCATAGAAGTCACGTTGACGCGACCACGGTGGATTAGCGTGAAGGTATGCATCACATCTCGTACAAAGGTTTGCATACTATAGGGTTTCCCATAAGTAACGCCCCAACTTCAATCTGTTGGTGACCCTGACATAATATACTTATAACCCTCATACTAGCAGGAATTATAACCGAACACATTATAAACATATCTATGTATAACAGAATGTCTGTATTCAGCTAACCAAAATAAAGTTGTGCGACAACAGTCTCGGCATTCGTCTTCACAGCAACCATATCATAAAACTATTTATTCTCAATAAAAGTTTTAATCTAACAGTTCCGTAGCTGATTTGCCCCAGACAGAGAGACCACCGACGGCATCCGGTGATACTGCGATAGTTGATTTTTTTATCATATTGGCAATAGCTCTGAAGTCAATTCGCCCCTATGCTGTTGGTACTGATATCCGGAAATCGATTGTTTTCCGATTAAAATCTGGATCGGAAACCCTTTTTAGGCAGACGTTAATTCACGCTCTGAATGAGAATGATTATGATTGCAGGGTTGAATTTTGTGAAAAATGGTTAGCGTCTTGACGATGATCTGGACTTAACTGACGAAGTCATTATATGGTCCCACGAAAGCAATTTTAAACTGAACGTCCACGTTAACCGACATAATTGTGTTGGTCAATGTAACCATGACAGGCAGAAATGAAATGCGTGCTGTGCCGTTCTCGATGCACTAAGCCTTAGCCTTAGTCTTAGCCTAAGCTAAGGTTTCTATATAAGCCATGTACTAAGCCTAAACTTCTTTTTCTAACGCTATAACGTCCGGCGCTGGGCCATTGTGTTTATTGACATGCAGAAAATCCTCATAACACCATCGAACACCATATGAATCCCCTGGTCTGACAGTATTTTGGGCCGTGCTTCTTCTATATTACTGCGAATGCAGATAACTTTCTAATAAAGCTGCGAAATATATTTTATCCTAACATTCAACAGTTACCAAATATCGACAGGCTCTTCATTGTGCGATGGCTGTACTCCGTTGGTTGTCTGAAACCTTACCTAACTGTTGGCTATGGCGCCAAGGCCCTGTCGAACATCCTGCTCGTTCTCCTATTCTGTTTAACGTTGCTGACTTTTTTCTGTGAGGAGTATTAAAGGAGAACGTATACAACCACAAATTGTGTTGGGTGTGAAATAGTCTATAATCGGAGGAGCTCATCGATACGGAAGACGACATGGTTCTAAAAGTCTGCCGAAGTGTGCATTGATGAAGTTATTGATCTCGGAGGCATCCAGTTTCGTACCTAGGGTAAGTGTTATTCATCAAAAACTAATGTATATATGACAGTACGTTCATACCAAAACGCTTTTCGATGTTTATTGTTTGGTGTGCTTGGTCACTTTAATGTAGGGTCGTTATACTAGACTATACAAAGTGCTATAAAGAAATCCCCAGTTCACCTGGTTGTGTGCACCGTTTTTTTCCAAGTATTTCGGTTTCCCACAGGTTGGAGCGGGGGGGGGTCCAGCTAGAACGCCGTAACCTGTCCAGATAGGAAGAGGTTGTCCCAGGTTTTTTGAGTTGCCCATGTTTCAGCGGTATCCAGAACATGCCCCAGGTAATATTGGCTTCCCTCGCGTCAACACCCCAGCGCACCTGAGACATCAAAAATGATCGTCCTAAGAGAAACCGCATAAACATTATTTAATACTATCGCGTATATTTATATAATTCATGATAACACCTTAAATAAAATGCAGCGCGACCTGCGGATAAACGCATCTTCAGTAGGTCAAGAATATATGCAACAAAAACACCGATAAAATGTTGTAAACACATAAGATCCACGAAAAACGCTATTATAAAACCTCCTGTTGGACTAAGGAAACGATTCCCCCAGTTCACTTGGGTGGCATCTCCAGGTATTTTCAGTTCCCGCAGCTTGGAGCTAGGTGCTCCAACCCAAAACACCCCGGTTCTATGAACAGGTCGCCATTGTAATACAAAAGCCATAAAAACCTAGCTACCAAAAACTAAAAGCCATAAAAATTTATTTATAAATAGCTATCACAATATTCATCAAAACGCAAATTAAGAAACGCTACGTATAACTCCAAAATTGTACTGGCGAAGACCAGACAACGAAATTCATATGGTTTAAACAGTCCATTCCGGCTGTGAAAATACGATACTGGGCCCATCCCGGCTTGCACAAACGTACTAGCCTAGCTAAGCTCTTCAGTTTAATTAACAAGGGCCAAGATGGGCTATGTCAAAACGTCACAAGCCGGAATTGGCTCTGTGACAGAATCCGGCCCTAGGTGCACACAACTTAAGGTAAATGATGCATTAGTCTCACCCGTTATTTTACTACACTCAATGCACCATATATATAATATGCATAAAAACACCATACACTTACGTTAATACGGGATAAATCACACGACACACGATATTCCAATACTCCGATTGAATAGTTCTTGAAAATTATGCGAGCAGCTTGCACCACCGATTGCGAAAATGAACCGCCTAAGCTTAGCGTGCGTGAGCTTTAAATAAACTTTTCTCCCGGACTAGAAACCTAGGAATTTCTCTAAAGCGAGGTTTACACAGTTAAGAATTAGAAATTCTTGGAATTGAGAAATCTTCTCCCAAACTTAAACTAAAATTTGCGCGTTAGAGAATATCTTTTTATGAAATTCTCGGAATCCCTAACTCAAAACAAAATTTAAGATTTTCAAGAAAATTCAGCACAAACACACTTACATGTCCGCTAATGTAAGTGTAATGGTTACAGCACCCAGGGGCTACACTCAGATTCGATAAGTGCCCAAACTGCAGCATGGGAACACAAATTTTTTAAAATTATAATTATTTTACACTCTCTTAAAATCTTACTGATTTTCAAGAAATAACAAAATCTTTAAATAAGGGATAGAAATACCAGAGGGTATAAAGACCGTAACTCCTTAACGGATGGCCCAATTGTGTCCAAATTTGGTATAGGTAACCTACATAGTGCTCTAGGGCATTTGGCATTAAAATCTAATTTTGAACCAGTCATACCCCCTGTCCACTTTAACACGATTTATATAGTTCTTAAAAGTTTTAGTTTACTGTGCTGGGAAAATTTTGAACTCAAAACTAATGCGATTTTAGAGCAAATTCACATGTTACACACATTTCACACATAATGCACAAACAATTCATACAACACACTTTCATATGCAAATTACACGCATTATAATCAATTCACATCTACTGAACAAAACAAACAATTACACATGAATTATGCCATCATAAACACATGAATGTAATGAATGTATGAGGGGAATAAATTACACGACACATACACAAATACACACATGACAAACAGATGACGCAAGAGATGCATTTTCACACCGGAATGGTTCCCGTGGTAGTTTCCAGATAAAAACATCAAAGTTGACTCGGAAAGGGTGACTCTGTAATACGTCACAGTCACTGCCGGTTTCACAAGTAGTACTACAACATAAACACAACAACATAAACTGCTAAAACCTATCAAGTCGAGATAGAAGTTTCTGCCGCATACTCCGTGAAGACACGGAACAGGCAGACCATCCAAGAGATAAACAAAATTAACTATACGTAGCTAATAACTAAATTAAACGGAATTTATGAAATTTTAAGTTTTGACAGTAAGCAAAAATGAGCGACCCATATAATAAAGAATTTTGTGGAAAAAAGTTAAAAATTAGGATTTAAGCCCCGGGAACTCTTTGGTAGCCTACTAAATCCCCGACACTAATATGTAGTTAGCTATGATTTATGTTTCTTTTCAGGTGCTAAAATTTTGTTTTGTATTTGGTGACTGATTTTGACCGATAGAGACTAACGGAAAGAATTTCGCTATTTAACGGATTAACGACTAATAATCGAGTTCGGTTGAAGAATTACGCATTAGTTTAGCTTATTATCGTTCATGACAGAGTGATTACTTAGCTACAAATAAATACTATGGTAGCTAGTTTAACGGTTACGGCCGTGTTTTGTGTATTTTTCAAGGTCTACTAGGCCACAGAGAAGAATCTTGGTTCAAACCCGCTCCGAAAACCTAACATTTCCCCAAATCTTATTTTTTTATTTTTTCATCTATTATATCACTCCCTCCCTTTTACGTCTTTATTCCAATTGTTTTTCTGTTTTTATTTTCATATAAAGATTATGCCTAATTTGCATATTCTTCATTAATTTCCTATTTTAACTAACATATAGTTAGCTGGTTTTTCTCTTGTTAACCAGTCTAGATTTTGGTTTTGTAGTGTCAACGACGAATTTGGACAGTGAAAAGTACTTCCGCTTTTACATAGAGTTTGGCATAAAGAATTACGCGTGGGGACGAAGTTTAATGTCATATAGTTTATAAAAATCACAAAGAATTTTACGAATAGTCATGCTTGTAGTTTAAGTTAATTTTTTATTTTTTGTTCAAAAGGTTACCTAGCTAGTGGGAACTACTAGCCTAGCCGAACCGTATTTGTCGAGGGTCCAGTACGCAACCCAGGGGTTCTGGGGCTAAAATCCTACTTTTTCACTAAAATCTTTATTATATATATCTTTACCTGAAAATCTTGGTTTTCTAAAATTGCAAAATTTATAAATTTTATTTATTTCATATGCCTAATTTGCATATTTTTCACTTTTCACTCACTAGCTATATGCAGTTAAGACTTTAATTTTAAATTCTTTTCAGTTTGGTTTTCTGATTTCGTTGAATCGGCGATTGCGAACGCTCTGGAATCAGTTCTTTTATTTTATATTGTTATTGGTTTTGAGCTAGACTACCTAGCTAGTATTGTTTTCGTATTTTATGGTTTATACGATTTTGTATTATGGACGCTAGGTCGGAGTGTTGTTAATATTGTTACGGAGTTTAACAGTGGTGTTCTGAATCTTCCGGATTAGTTTTCTTTTTAAAAGTTGAACTGGAACTAGCCTTTGACGCAAAGAATTGCGTGGATGGTGTACCATTGATACCTTATATTGCGGTCCTGGAAAGGCGCTTATACTTGGCCCTTAGCCCAGTGGATCAGCAAGTTAGACCTTTGGAGACGCCTATACTCGGGTCTCCCGTTACATGGTACGTGGCTTATTGCTTAAATTACACCTGAAGTGTAAAGAAAGCGCGGATTTTGAAACAGTTTAACGAGAGGGTGTGGTCAAGCGAATTATCCGCTAAACTCATAGGGATTAGCGAAGGACTAAAAGATCCTAGCCTAGCTTATAATGTCTGGCAACTCAGAGTAGCTGCACAAAAAAGTATTTTAATTCGTTATTATCTTAATTAGTAATAGTACTTTCCCTTATAAAACAGAAGTGGCCATAATTATAGTAGGAGCGGTAGTTAGTAGAAGTGGTGTTACTAGGTTTAGTGATACCATAAAAATTTCGGCCTCTTGCGTCGAGTGAGTGGTAACCAGGGCGAGAGTGGGATTCGAAAATATTAGTACTGTAACTGTGTCGTCGGCGTGGGAGCATTATTCTTGAGTAGACCGGGCGAGTAAGGGGACTGGTTCGAACGACACGCGCCTCGCCTTCTGGGAGTGTGTTGTGTGTTAAAACCATAACTGTTGGTAACGTAACAGATAAAGTTAAACCCCAACCACTATCGCTCAAACGTAACCCTTAAACAATAGCTTTGATAATTTAGGGGTAAGGACTAGGTCAAACACTCGGTAACTCTAACTTAACCTAAGAACTAAAGTACTAGATAGGGATCGTCGAGAGTACCGAAAAGTAGCAGTGGCAAAAATGCACAACGAAAGTGGAACGTCAGACTGTGCAGTATTTTGGTGTCAGACTGTGTAAAAATAGAGTCGGACTGTGCAAGAAAACCGGTGGTGTATAAGCGAGAGCTGAAAATAATCGGGTACTAAAGAAAGTACCATCATTTTGGTAACGATTGATTAAGTACGGTATCGAAAGGGTAGCGTGAAGTCTGCGCGAGCTAAAATACGGTATCGAGGCTTTTTTAACGGAGCACCGAGGAGAATACGTATTCGGATACGGTTATTAAAATCAGTGCCAAAAGCGATGCACGGTGTAACAGTGGTGCCTAATATTCTATCATTCGTAATAAACGTTTTATATCTGTGTCTGTTGACCGACTGTCTGAAACTCGAGCACGTAGAGCCGAGCAAGGATCACGCCTCATTGCAAAATATAAGTCACTAGTCTCGCTCACGACAAATAGGGACGCGCGCCGTACCAAGTGTCCCACCGGCATACTACTGGCCACACCTAGAACCACACAATCTTTCGGTGACGAATCCCTTCCCCTTTTTAATTCCGCTAGCGATATAAGGAAAAATCATCATCCAACCCCTACCACCAACAAAACAAAATAAAATAACAATATTCATTTCTTGTTTATCGCCGACTTTCAAGTTTATGCTATTAACGTGTGATTCACAAAGAAACACGCTTTAGACAAAATTATTGCAGTACCATTCTATGTTTGAAAGATTTCATGTTCAATAGTTTTTGTTAAAGAATTAACTTAATTTCGCTCAGAACTACACATTTAGGTACAATTAAAAAGTATATATAGCTTTAACTTATTATACTAATTAAGCTACACCGGCAATCCCGGGTCAAACCCTCCGCAAAACCCTAAAAATTGGTAAAACCCCGGGCATGTCACCAATTTCACTATTATACCCCTCCCTCCCCTTGGTTTTCTTTTCTTTTTGTTTCATTGTTTTCGTTTAATGCTAATTTGCATAATTAGCATTTGTTTTTTAATAGCTAACATGTGTTAGCTTTGTTTTTGCTTTTTCAATTCAGTCTGGAAGTACGCGTGATAAAGTAAGCGGTGAAAAAGAAAGCACCCTTCATGTTTTCTTCTACTTCCTTGTAAAATAAGCATCGCGCCGATTTCTGTACTAAGGTTCCGAATTATCGAGTTTCGCATAAAGAATTATGCGCGTGGTTTATAGTTTATTATTGTTGTTTTCTTTTTATATACTAAAGAGCTTACCTAGCTAGACTCATATAACGGTTTAAATCTTATGTTCTGTATCTTATGATTTGTAGAGCTTGCGATTTACGATATGATTTCTGACTTTACACCGACTAATTAAAATACGCTATTGAGTTTGTACGTTGAAATTTTTCCGCGTAAAGAAGTACTCCTATTTTAAAGATTATAGCCGTGACAAGTGCAAGGTTTTAAACTCTTAGGTTTTGCTTTGTAGTTTCAAACAATTAACGTTGTGAATAATATAAAGCTTCACAACTAGGTACCTTAGCACATTACTCATTTAAATTAGTAATATTACTTTCTTATAGAAAGAGTGGCATAGTTGAGCACGAGCGTTAACTAAATTATAACGGTCCTCCCATAGAGTTCCAAAGCAAATAACCCGGAGATTTAGTAAATCCAGTGGAGCTAATTAGGAAGGAAGTACGTGAGTATACCCTGGCATCTCCATCCCGGGGGGGGCGGGGGGGGCCGAGATGGCCATGCCCCCCCGAAATCGAAGTCGCCCCCTCATTCGACCTTCCCCCCCCCGAGAATTTTGGGGCCCCCTCATTCATGCCCCCCCCGAGAATTTTTGCCCCCTCATTCAGGCTCACCTGTTAAATTTTGCCAAGTTTCCGGAATGGACTTTTGCAAAAAATCGCTGATTTTGACACCGTGTTTCGCTGAAATTCGAAATTTTTCCCTGCGGGGCTGGCATTACGTAGGAAGCTCCATCCGACCACATTTTCTTACATATATTTAATAATTTGGCTCACCAGAGAGTCCACATCGTCTTCCTCGATATTGATTGACATCGTTGTTAGGCGTTGTTGAGCGATAACGAGCGAGCAAGCGGTGTTGGCAGCGGCTGTGCTACTGCCCACAAGTTTCGGGATATATTTTTGGCATTTATAATTTTTTGTTTTTTTGTCACTTTTTTTTTTTTAATTTTTTTGTATTTTTTATTTTTTTAAAAAAAGTTTTGAGATCGTAAAAAGCGGCACCACGTTCACTCGGCCGCTGGCGGAGCACGGCCAGCAGCTCCGACGTCCCCAGCAGCTCCGACGTCCCCAGCAGCACTCTCGGACTCGGATGACGACGAACGTCCTTCATAGCCCTCCACTTCACTGGAACCGAACCCGCTAAAGTCAACGGAGACGTTGGCGCCAATTAAATCATCCTGATCGTCCAAAACAACCTCGACATCGTCACTTTCACCATCATCGTGTTCCATTTCCGCGGGGGGATCAATGGCAGCTAAAATGGCATCCTGTTGCCTTTCACGCCTGCGATGCTTCACGAAACGTCCTTGCTGTTTCTGTGACATGCTACGGAGGAAAGCCAGGTCGCACAATTTCCAATCCTTCTTCGGCGGCGATATGACCATGGCACGGCTTGTGTCAGAGAACGCCCAGATGTCAACGGAAAGGCCGACGTCAAATGTTTCGAAGCGCTGCGCTTCCATCAGAATTGTGACGAACGAATTCACAGTGTCGTCGTTTCGGCGGCGACATAATCGCGTCTCCAGCAGTGACAAAGCTGAGAACACGCACTCAACGTGGGCAGTGGAAAGCGGTAATTCTAAGTAGCTCTTGACGATCTTCCGTATTAATGTGTTGTTCAATGGATGCACGTTGGTTTTTAGAAGCTGCAACAAAACAGCCCGAGTTTTCCACGGCAAACTCGTTCTAGCATCCAAACGACCAACATAGGACTTCAGTAACTGCAGGAAATCGCGCAAATTGTCATGAAGTTCTTCCCGAGTGCCGATAGCTGGCGCCGAAAACACCTGATTTTTAGCTTCGTCCCATTTAGCAACGTAGCGCACTTCTTCGCAGAAGAAATCGGCCAAATGACGCTCTTCGGCATCGCCATAGTCGGAAGGCAACTGTTCCGCACGATGACTAACGTGCATCGGTAAGTTCTCAATTGACAACAAGTCGTATCCGGAGAACAACTTATTCGAATCGTCCGTGTGAGCTGCGGAGTCGCAGAAGCTGCGGTTGCAGCTGGAGTTGCTGCTGCTGTGCTAGACGACATCAAAGCATCACGTCCATCATCGGTTTTCCGCCGCTTAGTGTTGCCGGATAGCCAATCGAGTAGGCCTTTTTAGGCTGCTCACGACGTGCCATTGTACTACTACACAGTTGCTGCTACGCGTTAAAACTACTACAGTCACTACTACAGTTGCTACTACAGTCACTACTACAGTTGCTACTATAGTTGCTACTACGTATAAACCCTGTCTATACAATGTCTGCAACAATATATACAAAATGTATATATTGTTTCAGACACCAAAAAGCCTGAAACTAATATATAGAACGGGTGCGGAAGCGTAATTATGAAATATATAACTTTATATAAAAAAGTCAAAATTTCGATGCCCCCCCGAGATTTCTCGCCCCCTCATTCCGAATGAGGGGGCCCCCTCATTCATTTTTCGGCATGCCCCCCCCGAGATTTGGAGGTCGATGGAGATGCCAGATACCAAGGGTAAGTTCGTAACGTGGGTGACCAAAGTAATTGGGGACGATTCGACGCGGCAGGTTGGTACGGCCAACTGACCGAAGAGAATTGTGGGAAATAGAGAGTAACCGCTACTAGCTAGTAATAGCGGGTCCGTCAACTGTCCGGAGACTGGAACATTAATATAACTGGCACGTAATTACCGTAACTCTAAGACGCTAGGCTAAGGTAATTAAATAAACGTACGGGGTTTTACTGGAACGGAATGGAAAGGATGTGAAGGCCTCAGTTAGGCTTCATCCAGCACTTCACCGCCTTTCATTATTAAAAAACAACAACAACATAACAAAACAAATGGTACAAAATAGATAAACATTCACAGTAAAATGAAAACTGATATACAATGCAAAAAATGTATGTAAGAAACAAAATATATATATTTGCAAGACAAATAAAGAAAGGTACAAAACAAGTTTATCTATAGATTCCTAACATCTTCGGGACAAAATGGGATAGATACCAATCGCCCGAAATATATATTTAATTTAAAAAATTTCTTTCAAATTTCAAATACTGTCTTAAATTGCAATGTGTCAACAAATTTTTGAAGTTCTTAATGTTTGATGCCTGTACGACGGGCTTTTGATCAATTTTTGCTGGTAAATTACTCCAAATACGTACAGTTCTATTGGCAAAGAAGTACTTACGGCTGTCTTTTCTTGCCGAAGGAACATAGAGTTTCAAAGAATGTCGTCTGGTACCACCTAAGTGGTGCAAACTCAAATAAATCTTCAAAATTCAAGTCCACTTCACGATGAACAATTTTATAACAAAAACATAAATCCGCAACTATTCGTCTCAATTCCAACGGTTCTAGATTAAGAACCGTTAATCTTTCACTATATGTTAATTCTCTTTGGTTCGGTAAAAATAAAAGACGTCGCGTCAAATGCTTTTGAACTTTTTCAAGACGGTTAATATCAAGCAGCTGGGACGGTGACCAGACCGGAGAACAATATTCTAAAATACGTCTCACATAGCTTATATAAGCCCTTAACAATACTTGTACATCTTTAGTCAAAAAATCACAACATCATGTTTATGATACGGTATGCTTTGATACAAATTTCATATATGTTCCGACCTGGTTTCAAATTATGACTTATATAAATACGAAGGTCCTTTACCACCAAATTTGAAAAAAAGCTGCTCTTGCAAAAAATTTTATCTGCTGCGATCGATTCCTGATCTCCTACTGATTTATCTCCTGCGATCGATAATTGCCATAGAGTTACCCAATTTTTAATGCTAGCCAAAGCATTTTGCATGATACCAATATCGTTTTTGATGAAATAATTTTATATACATTAATGTCATCGGCGAACATCTTTAGTGTAACACTGTCTCCTACCCACATATGTAAATCGTTTACAAAAACAGCAAATAGTAGAGGTCCTAAAACGGAACTCTGGGGCACACCAGACATAACCGATTTGACTGAAGAATAAGCATTTTCTATTTTTATCTGTTCACGTCTGTTCATTAAAAACAATTCTATCCACGCGTAAAACCTACCTCTTATGCCTAATGCATCAAGCTTAATTAAAAATTTGTTATGATTCACTGTATCAAATGCTTTAGCAAAGTCAATATATACAACATCAATATTATTACAATCATTAATGGCAAAAGAACAATCATTAAAAATTCAATCAGTTGAGTACAAGTTGATCTATTTTTAATAAAACCATGTTGTTCTTTTGCTAACAAATCATTTGAATGTAAGTATTCGAAAATATAGTGTCTTATAACAGATTTCAGCAGTCTGCAAACCGAACTAGTTAGCGAAATCGGACGATAATTAATGTTTTGGGACGCATCGCCTTTTTTAGATAATGGTTTAACATGAGAGACTTTCCAAATATCAGGAATTTCAGTCCTGTCGAAACAATATTGAAAAAATAGTTAACGGTAAAGCTAAAATGTTATGCATTTCAGATAAAATTATACTAGGAATGTTATCAGGCGTATAACTAGTCTTCGGTTTCAAATTTTTCATAATATTAACAGTCATAATCCAGTCGAATCTAGCATGATCTAAAGATATAAAATCTGGTAACCGAAAAAGGGGCATTGGTACTGTATTATCATCCAGGGTGAAAACACCTGTAAACTGATTATTTAAGATTTCACATTTTTCAAGATTATTAAAACACAAGATGTTACAACTATTATACAACGGAGCGATCTCCTCTTGTCGAAAACATCGATGATTGATATAGATATCTATAAAAGTTTTTAATGTTACCGGATTGCAAAATGTCAGATTCATGTCTACAGTTATACGTATTCAAAAGCAACTGTTTACACACTGCTGATTGTAATTTAAAATCAAGCAATTTTCCAGGTTGAAAACGTTGCCGCCACAAACTGCGCTTCCGAGAAAGTGCACGGCGAATATTGTTTGGATACCGCTTATATTGTCCCTGTTTAACAATTGAAATAGGCACATATGATACAATAGCAGTTTCAAATAAAAATGATAAATTATCCCACATTTCTCTGACACTTAAGTTATATATCTGATAAATGTTCACGCCAATCAATATTTAAAAAGAAACTAGCCATGTTGAAAAACTCGGTTTTGCCAAAATCGCTTCGAATTATTATTTCTCTGGGATTCAATGAAGCAACAATGTTATGATCACTAGTTGAGAAATTAGTTTCAATGGTAATTTGTACTATTATCTCTGTACTCGTTGATAAAATTAAATCCAAAATAGTTTCATTAAAAGTAGGTTTGGTAACTAAATGGCAGGGAGTAACCGGAATTCCGGTTCCGGCGAAAATCGTGTTCCGGTTGCGGTTCCGGCAAAGGGCAAAAACCATACCGGAACCGGAATTCCGGTTTAAAAATTTTGTTTGAAATTTTCCACGTTTTTTGCTTTATCCTGTAATCCAAACATATGTAATATATATTATGCAATGATCAAGCTCCAATACAACCGCGCAAAAGAAAAGATTAATTAACCAATTTGCCGTGTTAAACGTGAGTAGGGCACATAATTTGAGCAGGAATTTTTCATAATAACCTGCAGGAGTTTGTTAAATCAAAGCCAAGTCGATGCTTGTAGCAGCTACCTATTGTACACATCCAGAAGTCTGTGGGATACGTTTGAATTAAACCGGTGCAACTCGGTAACAGAGTATGGCTTACGCAGAAGTACTTAGGGTATGCTTGGCTAACATAAATTGCGTCAAGCACTCGCCAGTGCGCTTGTAAACTTGGTAAATCAGTCTAAATTGAAGTAAACTAACGTTATCTGCAACGCAGCTAGAAACTGCTTTCTTGGCAATGAACTGTATTTATTGAAACTGTGCGAGCAGCATCACAGTGTGTCTCATTTATAGCATTCTGATTAGAAACCTTTCATCATTACGATCTAACTGACGGGCACTCTTTGTCCAACGCTAGCCTAAACAGTGTCTCTGACTACTGATCAGAAAATTACCTTCTATCTATTATTTTCTCTTAGAATCATTTAAACCAATAATTTTAAGTTTCCTACAGAAGAACATGCAACAAACGTATGTGTAGTAAAGGAAGGCGACTGGAGACGGAGCGAAAGTGTATATTCTACGCTCCAAGCTTTGTAAGCACATTCGATTTGACGCAGTATACGCAATGGTGTATAGTGGAAGACATTTTTGCTCTGAATGTCCAAAAACCGACACATTTGATCGATAAATAAACATTATTAGCTTCCTCAGTCTCTTTAAAGTTTCAGAAAGGCAATAATACCGTCGCAATACATTAAGTTTAATGCATTTTAAATCCACTATACGTTCATTTCTTCCATCATCTGTTTTACTATATATAAATTTCGAAGACCAGGTTCCGGTTCCGGTTCCGGATCCGGTTTAAATGGACGGTTCCGGTTCCGGTTATTCCCTGCTAAATGGCATAGACTTTTTCTCCGTGCCATCATTTAATGGATGGCACATTGAAATCTCCGATGATTGTTACCGGAAAATTGATATCACATAATTTGGACAACTCATAAATATAATTTAATAGTAGATTGTAACCAAGCAGTAGGGGAAGATAAATCTATGCGGATTTGGTATATAACAATCAATACAACAATATTCAATTTCCGAAATCTCAGGACAATCTGGTTGGGAAAACTGAATTTTTTACTAACAAAAAATGCTACACCACCTCCAACACCTAATGCACGATCATTTCTAATAACAGAATAATTATTGTTTATTGTGAGAGAATTTGGTATAGTGTCATCTAACCACGTTTCGGTGAAACCATAAATTTCAATACGTTCAATATTAAGTTCATGAGCCAAATTCGGTAACTTATTTTTTAAATTTCTAGCGTTTATTAATTTGCACCTGATAACATTAAAATTGGTGTAACTATCCCTCTTGATGGTTTCCCAAGAACTCGTCGCTAGTTAGGTTGAACGACGGGTCCTAGGAATCATCAACAAGTTTACCATTATCGTTAACAGTGCAATTAATAAATTTTACAATACGATCATTAAAAACAACGAATTTGGATTTTGTTGGCAATAAAACTTTATTTCGTTCATAGCATTTTTTTCGTAGCATCGACAGTGTCTTTAGTTCTTCCGGGAGAACGAACGCCTGATGAAAACATTCCGCCATTTGCTGTTTTTCAATGTCTTGTCACCAGATAGAACACTGCGTAGACAATGTGACGACGCAAAATGTACTTTTAATAGACGCGGTTTCGCGTTACTTGACTCAGTCTTGCGAGCTATTCTAAATACTTCATTGACGGTAGCACACTGATGTATTGTTGAACAAAGTTCACGAATAGTGGCCAAATCTTTTTCAGATTCTGGCAGTCCGATAATAACCGCACTGCGTCGTCGCATTTTTTCATCTTTCAATTGCCGAACATCGGCAATTGTCTCAGCCTTTAAAGAGAACTTGCCAACCACTTGGCTATAAGTGGGAACTTGAGCTAGCTCATTTTGTTGAGCGCAACTCAAATTCTCATAGCCAAGGGCCAGAGCAAGTCCGTCAACGTTTGCGCCAATATCGCGGACTGCTTCACACAAAGCACCATCATTTTTGCAGTTAGATTGCGTACAAGAGTCACAAAACAATTTAACAAAGTCATAGTTCAACCATGATGTATCAACCACGCCTGGTAGTCTGCATCCAATATGCATCCATTTGTGACAGAATGAACATTCTACAACAGATGTTTCTGCTTTTTTGCCACATCTTAAACATTTACATGATGAAGTTGATTGTTTGCGAGACATTAGCAATAAATGCCTAATAAATGGTTAGCCGTCCGGAAACCTACGTACCAACTCACAAGAGCATTACTTAAGGTAGTGATATCCTTCAGTAAGCCGTCTGGATACTGTTAGCTTTAAGGAAGTATTAGTGTAAATTTAAGGACGTCGTTAAGGTAAACGTGTGGGATCAGCCGCGCGAGACCATACGTACGAACCTTAGACGAGGAAACGTGTAAACAACCTAATGCTAACTTTCCAGATAATTACTTAGAATAATAGTGCGCTCAAGCACTGAGCTAGGGTAATCGAAAGGCAAAACGGTGCCAAATAAATCAATGGCGTAGTCTAATAAATAGATCAAAAGAGTAGAGTTGGATAGGTGTATCAAAGGCCAAAAATATCGGAGTTGGCGAAGTTTTGTATAAGTGCGACCGGTATAAATCGTGGTTGATTTCACGGTGATAAAGAATTGTGCCTACGTATTTGTTACTAACTTTGAATATACGTTTTTACTAACGGCTTTATTTATTAACTATCTTAATATCAGAGCAAATCGAGTTAGTCACGCCGCAGTGCTTAGCGAAAAATACCGCTCAATAAATAAATTGGAAATAAATCTGTGGCGCTTCGTTTGGCAAAATGCCGTTTTTAATTTATAGCCTGCCCAGTTCTTTAGAAACATTTTCCAAAAGATTTGTTTGTCTATAGAAAAGTATATTCGTACCGTTTTTGTAATGTGTCATTAGTTCTGCTTAAACTGACTAGGCATTAACCTCAAAGGTTACACAGTTGGGCAGTTTACACATTTAAATTTATTTGGTTGCTTTCGGGGGATAAAAATATTTAATGTAATATAAAATGACTGAATGATAAGAAAAGATAATTTTTACACAGTAAGTAGTTTGTTTAAGTCCAGTGTCTTTGAAAGTTATACTGATATCAGTGTATAGCACTGTGCTTAATGAAGTTAAAAGATTTATTGTTACTATTGAATTAAATCGACCTGAACTGCTTAAAGTTCAGTGGAAACCATTAGTTAGTTATACGTGTAACAACTCATAGAAACATATTGTTTAGCCAACAAACTGTATATACCTGAATTTATTCAAGGTTTTTACTTGACTTTTCAAAATCGTTTGCTCGCTGGCAGTTTAAGATGCACGTTTTATTTGTATTTTTGGCATGTTTGGAATAAAGATTATTTTGATTTTTGTGGATCTTTGTTAAAATTATTTAAGCGTAACTTGCCATATTTTAATACTACCAATCGTTCTGTTATACCACATATCAGTACCACATGACGCAAGAGGAAAAGCTGGCTTCTCTGATGACTTTGATCCATTCAGAGGTAATCTGACGTAATATGTATCACAGGATAGATGTAGATTTTGACATAGAATAGTGCTATTCAACTCTATATGTATACCTATATACTAGTGCGTGAGCAGACCTATCGACTCACGCCGGCCTTCGGCGGGCTCACGCTGCGCAGGGTTTTTTCAATCCAGACTGTAAAAGCTTGGTCCCGACTTACAGTTTTTGGCTGTAGAATTTCAGGATGCTCTAGGATGTGGCATTTGAAGTATAACTGGCTTGTCATTGGGCCCACAGGACTTAAAATACACGAAAATGGCAATATCTACTCAAACGCTCGAGCTACATGAATGTTTTGGTCTTTTTTATAGAACAATTCACGGTTCATCTTGTAATTTGATACTCAATATAGATGTTTATCAGGAAATAACCGGAACCGTCCATGTAAACCGGATCGGGAACCGGAGCCTGGTCTTCAAAACTTATATATAGTAAAACAGATCAACGACGAAATGAAGGCACTGTGGATGTAAAATGTATTTAAAATAAATTTTTCTTTAAGCTTAAGTATAAATTGCGATTTTATTGTCTCGATGGGAGATTTAAGAGGCTGAACAAGCTAAAATATCGATCAAGATGTTTTTTGGTCTCCCAGCGGAAAAATGTCTTCTGCTGTTCAGGCTTGCGTAAACTGTGTCAAGCTGAATGTTCTTGTAACGCATGGAGCATAGACTAGACAAGGTCTGTCTTCAATCGTCTCCCTTTACTAGACATGCTTTAGTTACACGTTATTCCGTAAGAAACTTGAAATTGATTTATATGGTTCTAAAAAATAAAAAACGTATACTATAATTTTCTGATTGTTTGCCAGAGACATTGTTCATGCTAGCGTTGGGCAACCGATGCTGTTTTGTTAGATGATGATGATGATTTTCTGATCAGAATTTTATAAATGAGATGAACTGTGATATTGCTCCCACAGTTTCAATACATACTGTTTGTTCCTAAAAAACAGAGTTTCTGGCTGCGTTGCGGATATGTTACTTTACTACTCCTATGTAGACCGATTACAAATTTTACACGTGCATTGTCTTACCCTTTACACAATTTATATTAGCCAAGCTTACAGTTAAGTACTTCAATAAGCCATACTCTATTATGCATATCAAGTTTGACCGGTTCAATTCTAACATATACCTCAGATTTCTAATGGGTAAGCTGCTACAATCATCGACCTAACTTTGTTTTGTTAACAAACCTCTGCCGAATGATGATTAAGAATTTTTGCTGAAATCGTGCCGTATTTACGTTTCACAGGGTAATTTAAGTTTTTTCCTTTGTTGGGTGTTGTGTTGAAACTTGATTGTTCGAATGTAACGTATGATTGGAACACAGATGAAGCTGAGCGTGCACTATTTTAAACAACAATTTTTAAACCGGAATACGGGTCCAGGTGCGGTTTTGCCTTTTGCCGGGACTGCAACCGGAACACGATTTTTCCCGGAACCGGAATTCCGGTTAGTTCCTGGTGTGTACATCTCTCTAATTTACATATTCAACAGTCAGAATTCACCGCCTTGGCGATATTACAAGATAATTGTAATATTTACAGTTTCTAGGTAGTACCGTACGCGTACCGGTTGGACCATTGAATTTAAACGACCACAGCTGAAAATTCACAAGTTTTTCTTTCGAATTGAATTTGGTGCTCAGAGTTGCTATGGAATATCTTAACATATGTTACGATAACATTTTGCTAAACATGAAGAAGACCAAAACTGCCTCTAAAAATACGCCTCAATAAATTTGGTAGACTGTTTTACAAAAATTTATTTGAAAATAGATTTTTGACTAATTCAGTTCGGACCGCGGTATATGATTACATTTTTTTGTTTTTGAACCAATTGTACTTAAGTGCCGGAAATGAGGCAATTTTGGCTTATAGGTATGAGATGTGAAATGGAGTGCCCCTTTCTGGCTTCAGCCATTTTCTTTCAATGGCACTATCGCCAGATTTTCATTTTTTTAAGATAAGTCAAGAATAATTATTTTACACTAGATGTTTATTTATACCCAGATGCTATAATTGGAAACGAACTTTCTTTATAATATATATACCACAAATAGCTTTGGCAATAAAAGTGTTAGATATTAACATTGAAATATTTTTATCGTTTAACGTTGCGGCATTATTGCATAACACGCAAGTATCTCTGACAGAAAAAATTTAATCGCAATTTTTTAGAATAAACGTTGCTTCTCATTTACTGGTTCAAGGGGCATATTTGATGGGTGTATAGCACAGTTGGTGCTTAATATTGTATATATACATAAATGAGGGTATTTTTGAATAAATTTTGGACGTTTGTTCCGTCGCTTTAGGAGTAATTATAATTATTTTTTCACTTAACACAGCGTTTATTCGGCAGTTTCACAAGATCACTTATATATATTGATGACATTATGTCAATAGTTTATAGTATACTGATTCAAATCTGCTTTGTAGCACAAGTAGAAACGTGTCTCCGGTCTACAGCGTTTGTTCGGCAGTTTCACAAAATTACCTATATTGGTGATATTGTGACGATAGTTTATCGTGTTGTACTGATTCAGATCTACGCTTTGTAGCACAAGCAACGTGTCCCCGGTCTACAGCGTTTGTTCTGCAGTTTCACAAAATTACCTATATATATTGATGATATTGTGACAATAGTTTATCGTGTACTAATTTAAACTTACGCTTTGTAGGACAAGGAACGTGTCGCCGGTCTACGAGCATTTGCTGCCAGTTGTACCCCAGTACGTTTTTTGTTGTTATACAAGTCGACCATGTTGTACTGCAGGCGTGTCCTATGAAAATACCACATTTATATATATATTGAAATAGGCAATTTTTAGTTAGGATGTTAGAGACAAACTAGCAAATAACTCGGGGTCAGTTACGTCTCTGAAGAAAGTGGGAGGAGCTTAATAGGGGTCGCCGTAAAATAAAACTTGATGCAAAACCTATCTTCAATAATGCGGGAATATTTTAAAATCAAAAGGGAAACTGTCATCTGATCTACATTTGACGTCACAGTTTGTCAACTTGGTTTTTTGTTGCTGACCGAAGGATAACGGGGTGTTGTTTGATCATTGCCGGTGACACGTTGTTGTGGGTGGGCGAGGTCACCGATTTCAAAGTGGTTATTAGGAGTATTGATACGTATACACAATATGAAATTTTCAGTGTTAAGTCGCCTCATATTTACTGTATAGTTTCAATTGTCCCAAATATATATACTTAAAACCAACATATATAGTAAACAGTACCTATCGCCTGTACGTAACTGATTTGTTTAATTATTTACGGTCCTAACCTTATTAGGAAGTCGTGCTGAACCGGGGTTTGTGTAAGATGTTACTCTGTTGTTATAAAATTCTGTATATTTGTTTGACTGTGCGGTGTTTGCTTTTATCGAACCTTTCATTTTGCGTGTTTTTGTAACCCGATATGATACAGACACAGTGCTGCATCAGTTTTCTATATCAGAAACTAAATGCTTCTAAGTGTACATGATCTGGCTTGTCTTAGGGATTTTCCAAATTCCAAATGAGTGAACTGAAAGAATCTTGGTGCGATTCTTCAAATTTTATTGGGGGTACAACTATCAGATGACATCAAATTATCCCTATTTTGTTATTTGTCGAGTGGTTGAAATGTGCATATCTTCAAATGGAAGTTTATAGCTTTGTTAGACCCTCAGGAAAAATGTTTAATCCTTTTGAATCAGAATAGATGATAACATATTTTAGCTTATGAGAAAAAAATTTGCTCGTTTTTAGTAGCGCATGAAATTGTTTGGAGAAGCCAAAATTTATATGGAGAGCCTATGGATGCCGACATACCTATGTAAACTTCCTACCTTTTGTAGGAGAAGCCGGATGAGTGCATTTCGATAAGGTCAATTTTGACTAGTAAAATATTTTTACTAGACGGTACCATTATTTACAATATAATTTTGATTAGAATTTGTGGTATTTTCATGTTTCCTAGCGGAATATATTACAACAATGAAATCGGTGCAGTTCGTCACGCTACAAATTTTTAGTTTTTGTATTATATAAATTTTGTGAAGTATAAACTATATTGATGTTTCAGAATTTTCTTCAACGGCGAAAAGATGAATTTATGAAAATATCGCCCGAATTAAAAACGGAATTAACAAATATTCTTCGGAGCAAAATTGGTAATGTCGTTGGTATTTGACTTTTTGGTTTTAGCTCTGGGTGCTTAGTGATTGGCATGTGTTTGATGTTTTCTTCGCGCTCGTTTTGTTTAAGACTTGTCTATTTACGAAACATTCATTTTAGAAATTTTAGTTTTAAGACCAACGACCGAGGAAATAGTGTGAGTTTATTTTAAACGTTTTGTACCTAGAAAGTTTCAGTTTTGTAAGCTTTAGCGGAGGGAAAATCAAGTTAAAAAAGTTCGGGCTGTGATTAAAGATTTTCCTGTGGTAAAAATGTTTCGCTGTGTTTATAGGTTTATGCTCTTCTTACGCCGAACCACTCACTGTTGTCGCTTTAAGGATTTGCGAATGTGCTTGGACGGCATTTGGCGATTTTTGGATCGATAATAACGGGCAAAGCAAACTACGGGTACTTAGCGTTATTACTGCGGCCATTGAACAACGAATCGTGCTTGAAGCAGATAGAGTTTCTGTATGTATGTGTATATATATACTTAAGTTTGAAGTCATATTGAAATGAAACAACAAACGTTTTGTCTAAATCAGAAATATTTTAGTGTTAATAATGGATGACTTAAGTTGTTATCTTTGTATGTATAGCGTTTAAATAATTGTTATTTGAACTATGGTCACATATATACGTAGGTATTGTTACTATTTCGAATTTGGTTCAAAATTTAGTCACTATTAGTTTTAATTTTTATTTGCTAAAGTTTAGTTTTGATTAGGTTTTTGAGGATGTTGAGACTGCTAATAACACGAGCGCAGTTACATAACTGGAGATGTTACATTTGCCACATGAAGATTTTGCATTCCATACCGCTGAATCTATTGCAGCAAAGGATGATAAAGATAAATCTTGCAATGCTGACCTAGCCTCCAGGGAATAACCGGAACCGTCCGTTTAAACTGGATCAGGAACCGGAACCCGGTCATCTAAATTTATATATAACAAAACAGATGAAGGAAGAAATGAAGGTACAGTGGATTTAATAATCATTAAAAATTTTTTCTTCATTTAACTTAATGTATTGCGATGGCATTGTTGCTTTTCTGAAACTTTAAAAAGACTGAGGAAGCTAATAATGTATTGATCAATGTTGTTTTTTGAACACCCAGAGCAAAAAATGCCTTCCACTATACACTGTTGTGTATATTGCGTCAAATTGAATATGCTTACAACACATGGAGTGTAGAATAAACACTTTCGCCCTGTCTCCTGTTTATTTATTCTTTTGCTTGGTTGTATTGGAACTTGATCATTGTAGATATATGTTACTGGCCTGTTCAGAGTGGGGAGGGGAGTGGTGGGGACGCCACTTTCCAAATCCCCCATGTTCTTGAGATTTTCCCCATGTCCGTCTCCCCCCCACTCGGCGGTGTTCAACAATTCCAAAAACTTTGTCTGAAAATTTATGTTTTTCTTCGAAAATTGTTTTTTAAACATTAATTACTATTATTTATAGTGCTAAAGTATCGTTTTTAGCTTGAAAATCATTCACAGTAGTAAAACTGCATGAAAATATATGGATATTTAGTACTTTTAAGCAAAACTTATCGGAGAGCTGTAGACAGGCCAGTGTTACATATGTTTGGACCACAGATGAAGCAAAAGATGTGGAAAAATTTCAAACAAAATATTTCAACCACAATTCCGGTTCCGGTATACTTTTTCCTCTTTCCCTGAACCGCAACCGGAATTTTTGCCGATTCCGGAATTACGGTTACTCCCCGCTAGCCTCGTATTCTACTGCTACGGTAAAAATCTCTGATGCAAGCCGAAACTTACTGATGCCACTGTGCTTTTCGACGGGGTGCTCGTGTCGGTAGGGTATACTGTACCGGATTCACACTGCGAATATCCTTTTACGTTCAAAGAATAGTGTGGTAAATCTATTTCTGCTCAGATTAGTTGTGTTGTCGCGTGTCATAGATGGAACGACAATTTTGATCATCTTTATGTTTTATCTTTCTATATACAAAATATAATCTGTATCACAACAGGGCACTTAATTTTTTGTTTGTCATTGACAAGCTACCCACTTAATATCTAATTTATTCGTATGATTCAGGTATGCGATTCCTGTTTCGTACGTTTCAGGAAAATGTTAATCTGTTTGATGTTTACTCATCGTTGCTATGTCACGGTATTCGCTCGTTGAACGAACCTTCAATCAGTGATGCTCATCGCAGTTGGGGCTCAAGAGATAAATGTGATAACGACGTTGAGGACATGAAGCTGGCAAAGATGCTAGTGGAACATTTGTTGTTTGTGACGGCTTGGCTAATTTGCAAAGCAAAAAACGATGACAAGGTACGGTTGTTGCATGTGCTTGTTAGATCAATGTTTGAACTGATTTTAAGGCTTAGCTAGTACGAAAAACACCGACAACTGACCCCGATATTAAAATGAAAACAAAAGTTTCTTACTTGTTGGGGGTTAACCCGTTTGGTTGTTGTTATTCCGCCCGTTAAACAAGCTGGTTTCATTGTTTTAACACCATATTGGCTGTGTTGTTGAAACGGAGCGAGCGAATAGAGCGGAGTTTCCACTGAGAGCGCTATGGGCAAAATCGTGAAAATGTCTCTTTTATCTGTCGATGTCTGGCCATACAGATACCAGTTTGTCGCAGTCCATAGAAGGCACAGGTTTCAGATCGTAAAATAGAGGCCATCTAAAATCAGCTCGTCGAGAACTACAGCTTTGCGACTGCGACTTTTTCTGTGGGACCGCTTTGTGGGCCGCTGTGAGTCCGAATATGGTTTATCGACCTTTTGCCAGAAATAGCGGTATTTCAAGTTTCACCGTGTTACTGCTTGTTTTTGTTACAATGAGCATGCTGCATACGATGGCTTGACCACAAGTATCTTATACATTTCAGACGTTTTTAGGGGGTTAGGGTCAATGAAACCAATGTTCAGAAAATAGTATGTCTTCAGTTGTCTGGTTGCATATTGCGTACAGATAATGAAATGTTGTCTATATAGGTTTTTCGGTACGTTAAATACGATAGTTTGGCTATCTAGAGACCACCACAAACATTTGATGCCGTGTCAGTTTTCGATGGAATTAGGACCGAAGAGGTTTTAGGATTGGCAATGGATTCAGACTTTAAGATGTTTTATGGTGCTATATACATCAAACACAGCCCGTTACGTTAAGTGGTTAAACAAAATGAAATAACCCTCGCTCCGTTTAACTTAGCTTTCCAGTAACTAGCTAACCCTCTTGGATGGTGCCGGAGCAAAATTGTGGCATTAAAAGTTGTCAAATTTCGCTACTTTTCCAGTATAGATATATATATAGGCCAATCGAACGTGCGTGTAGGATTTGAATGAATTCCTAAATACGATAAAAGCAAGTGTATTTGTGCGGTATGCATTAAATGATGTATATACGTATTAGGGCTTTGCTACGGAAACATCATTTCAGATTATACCTTTTCTTAAATTTGTGATTTATAAAAGGAGGAAAATGGAGAATTCTTCGGTTTTAATGTATGACTAAAATTACCTTAGCATTATTGAAATGGAGCAAGCGAAGAGAGCGGAGATTCCACTGACGGCGCTTGGTGGATCGTGAAAATTTATTTTTCTCTGTCACTGTCATTTATAGCTCATTTTCGGATGGACAGATTTCGACAAGTTTTTTGTTCGATAACAAAAGTGACGACGATGTGCTCTTTAGTTGAGCGCCAACAGCGTCGACCCCATATATGCCAGCTCAAAGTGGCGAAAACATGTTTTTATGGGTTCTTTGCAATCTGGCCATACGGGTACCAGTTTTTTTGCAGCATATATCTCGTGAAACAGGCTTCGCCTGGAAAAATGCCAGAATCAGTTCATCGAGATTTATAAATTTGCGGACTACGATTTTTTATGGGACCACCGTATATGGTTCGTCAACTTTGAGCCTCATCTTTTGAGTGCATATTAGGTTATCAAGCACGCTGGATATCCTCTTTCAGAAATAGCGATTTTTGAAACTTCGCAGTGTTATTGCTTGTTTTTTGCCTTACAGGTTATTAAGCACGTAGGATACGATAGTTTTGCTATATAAAGATACTATGATTTTCATTTGTCTGATTATGTATTGTGTACAGGGCATCATGAATGGTTTATATATAGGTATTTCTTAAGGCTAAATACAATGAATTGGGTATCTAGTGTCTACGGTGAGAATGTAATGAGTTTTCTGTGGGGTTAGGGTCAGTGAATCCGATTTCCAGAATATAATCTCTTTTCAGTTGTTTGGTTACGTATTGGCTACATATAATCAAGAATTGTCTATATAGGTTTTGCGGTAGGGTAAATACAATGATTTGGCTATCTTGAGTCCAGCACGAGTATCTTATGTCTTCAGACGTTTCCATTGGGTTTAGGGTCAATGAACCCGATTTCCAGAGAAAAGCGGTCTTCAGTGGTTTCGTTCATGGCACTAAAATTGTCTTTGCAGGGGTTTTTCGGTATTGGTGAATACAATGATTTGGTTATCTAAGAGTCCAGTGTGTATATTTCTTGCCGGTTCATGGGTTTTCAATGCTTCTAGGGTCATTGAAACCAAACAATTTAGAGAAAATAGTATTATGTCTTCAGTGGTTTGGTGCATAGTATCAAAAATAGCTAATGTAGAGGTTTTTCGGTATGCTGGATACAATGATTTGGTTATCCAGAGTCCAGCGTGGATATTTCATAGAGTTTCAATGGGTTTTGAGTCAATGAACTCGATTTCCAGAAGTGATTCTATCTTCAGCTATTTGGTGGTTACATATTGCGTACAGGTCATCAAGAATAGTCTCTGTTGGTTTTCCAGTACGCTGAATACGATGGTTTGTTTATCTAGAGACCAGCACAAATGTTTGATGTAGTGTTAGTTGTTTTCGGTGAGTTTAGAGCCGACGAGGTCGAGTTTAGAGATTTTAGGATGGTATACTCATCAAACACAGGCTGTTAAAGGTGATTAAACAACTTAAAAATGAAACCACGCTTGCCCGTGTCACCCTCGGTTGCGAGTTAATAGTTGCCGTTGTATAATCGCTATCGCTAAACTATTAAACGGACTTAGGGACCTGAATTTAAAACGGTAAAATCGTCAATAAGGGCAGAGTACTGGCTAGTTCAAATCTCGGAAATTATAGCCGGGGCCCCGATTTTGCGGATTTTGTCGCGTTTAGACGTTTATTTTTTCAGCAGGGGGATTTGCGCCGGGGGTACCCGAATTTTTGCCGGGAGGTACCTTCGTTTTGCCGGGCGCAGAAGAAATTGTTGGCCCCCCTCACTTTGGACTAACCGGGAGTAGGCACACTCGCTGCTTTTTTGCGAGTTACTAGTTATTTTGTTATTTATAAGTGCGTTCCGTGTATGACTGTAGATTGATTGGAATCACTGCGCGAGTCTTCATACGGTGCTGGCCAAAGCGCTTGTGTCAGATTCAGCGTTGTTTGATAAAGATTACGTCATATTGCTCAATATCCTTGCTGTTTCGAAGTTTGACGACGATATCAGGTTAGCGAGTTGCACTTCCACCAATTGCTAGTTGCTTCTCTAATGAATATAATGTTTACGCGCGTGAAAACATAAACGCGTGGATTTATGTTTTGTAGCCAGTTATCATCGTATGTACATTGATTGACTTCCTCGCGGCCGTCATCGTTTCTTTATTATTGCTATGGTCTTTATTAGTGCTTTACAAGATATCGATTGAACAGACACCGAGCGCCACTTATGAGTTTTGAACAAAATATTGAAAATTTTGTGCAACAATTTCGATCGAGCAATGTCCCAGCACCACTGGTAGATCCCAGGTACGTTGAACAAGGTGTCGATCTAACAAACACTGAAGGCTGTATTGAAGAAAAGTCGATTGTTACACTAGTGCCTACTAAACATCATTCTAACTGGTGTACCCATTCGTTAAAGGTTATCGATGTTTGTTGCGCTCTTAATTTTATAACCATTTCTTAGGACACGCATTTGTAGGAAGTTTAATTTTTTCGTTGACGTCTCTGTTTATTAATAATATTGGTTAGGCCAGAATTATTGACACTTAAATGTTTTTGTGATAAACGTGATCCACTTATTAATGTCGGATTGGGAGTATTTTTCCGCATCCGGAGATTCTAGAACAGCTCAGATTTATTTTTACTGCGTGAATATGCTAGCTATAATAGTGTATTTGTTTTGAATTATAAATATGTTTGATTCGTTTTGTACGAAATGTATCGTGATAGGTTGCTGGATAGTGCATTCGTGGCTAGAGTTGCGACTGCGGTGAGACAGTCTGAAGTACTTTTTATATGCTAGCTATAATAGTGTATTTGTTTTGAATTATTATTAAATATGTTTGATTCGTTTTGTACGAAATGTATCGTGTCAGGTTGCTGGATAGTGCATTCATGGCTAGAGTTGCGACTGTGGTGAGACAGTCTGAAGTACTTTTTATATGCTAGCTATAATAGTGTATTTGTTTTGAACTATGATAAATATGTTTGATTCGTTTTGTACGAAATGTATCGTGTTAGGTCGCTGGATAGTACATTCGCGGCTAGGTTTGCGACACGGTAAGTCAGTCTGAAGTACTTTTTTAATAAGAGCCGTTGTTAGTCAGCAGAGTCGCTTGTCATCGACTCTGGGCTTTGACATTGGTTAATCTGTAATAGTGCAATAGCGCTGCCATCGCCTAAAAGTCAACCAGTTATTTTTTTAAATATTGGTCCAAGTTTTTTTGTAGTGATGATAAAAGTGCATCATGTACTTGATTTAGTACAATTTCAGCGACAAAGCACGACGAACTCTTACATCCAACTATATCAACTTGCTAGATTCATGTGAATTGCCTGTTGATGTGCGGTCGAAAATGCTGTGTAGTGTAGCCGAAACTGTAGAACGAGATATGGAAATCATATGCTCGAACTGGGACACTTGTGATCTGGAAATTGTATGTTTCTGCACGCTCATATTTTCGAGTTTTCTAATTTTTGAAGCTTTTTCAATCGACATCGCTTATGATTTTACATTAAAAACTACAATATTATAGTCCAGATTAGCCAAATATTTTATTCCGTGTTTCTGTATATAGTTGATTTTAGTCAGCCCAGAAATTTCACATTAATCTGTTAGTAATAATACTTTGAAACGTAATGTCGGATGACGCGTGCGAAAGCTGTAGGCAGTAAAAATAATTTCTAATATTTTTGTCAGAGCGGTAACTTGGTGATGATAACGGCTAGTACAGATTTCAGATTTTGACAGTTTGCTACTATAATCTGAGCCAAGGACGTATGTCAAACAAAAGTGGCATTTTGGCTTTCGTTACCCAAACAATCCTTACTGGCAGCATCTTCATTCGGAGCAAAAGGTGTAAACCCGGAGACCCGTGTGGAATGAGATACCGCCGTTTTCGCAAAGGGAGTTGATTGCTGCCATAGTGCAGCAAAGGGCGTATGACGCTTTACGTCCTTTACACATAAGTTGTTAGAGTTGTTTTTGTAGCGTGTGGCCTTTATAGCGGCTTCCCTTATTTCGGATGTCGACAAAATCAGCAAGCGGTATTGCGCCTTGTTTTTTACCAGAAAAGTTTTTTTGGCTAGAGGGGCGGACCTCGTCGGATGCTCCCACATGGCTAATGTTCCCTATCTAGAACCAACCCTTTCATTTCCTTTTGATCTGCGGAGATATAGAACCGAATCCTGGACACAAATTCTCGGCCGGTGACATCCTTTTGGCAAATGTTCCAGGAGCTGCTTTCTGGCCTGCCGATGTCATTGATCCGTCACGACTGCCTCAAGCTAGGTCGGGCCGTTCACCTGCAGCCTGCGTTCAGTTCATCTGTAGTCCATGGAATCTGCGGTTATTTATCACGAGAAGAACGTTACGCCTATTCTCAGTAAAGCATCCACTCAGTGAAGCGAAGGGCGTAAGAGACATACGCCTTTTGCCCAGACTCATATACCCTTGTTAGCTATAGTAAAGAGAAGTGCGGAAGTGACGTTCTTAGTGTCCTGCTAATGTTTCATGCTCAACCATCGACAGAAGTCTACGCGTCGCCAACGATTTGAATTTTCTACGATATGCAGCAGCAATGCTTAGCAATTTTAATAATAATAAAATTTATAATATAATCATAATAACTAACACTGGCAATGATAATAATCTTATACAGTACCCGCCAAAAATGAATGTCGCTCGCTCGCGACTCGCTCGAAATAAATTTGTTCTAAAAATAGAATTTTCTATTAATTTAAATAGTTGCGAAATCTCGAGCGAGCCACTCCCTCGCGACTCGCTCGAAATGCGACGGTCATTTTTGGCGAGTACTGTATATCAGGAAATAACCGGAATCGAAATTTACCGGAACCGGAACTTAGTCTTCGAAAGTTGTATATAGTAAAATAGATGACGGGTGAATTGAAGACACTGTGCATTTAAAATGTATTAAAAATTAATTTTGCATTAAACTTATTGTGTTTTGTTGACATGTTTTACGTCAGTTGCGCTTTGTAGAGGCTAAAAAAGCTAAAATATCTATCGATCAACATTTCGGTTTTTTAGACCCTCAGCGGAAAAATGCCTCCCTCTGTACAGGCTTGCAAAACGTGCACGCCTCCATTTACCTGGCCTCTCCATAGTGGGGTGGATCCTCCACTTTCCAAATCCCCCATGTCCGTCCCCCACTCGGCCGAAACCCCCCTTTTCAATTAGTTCCAAAAATTTTCGCATGTTTTTTGTTTGCAAATTGTTTTTTAAACATCAATTACTACTATTTATAATGCTAAAATATCGTTTTAGCTTGAAAATACATTCACGGTAGTAAAAACGAAAATACGGAAATTTAGTATTTTTAAGCAAAATTTATTCCCCCACACTTTTAATTTCCCCCGAGAATGAACATGGGGTCCCCCTCCCCACTTTTCGGGCGGCTGTGGACAGGCCAACTTATTTTTGGCCGCGACTGTACAAACTACGCGTTAGAGATCTACCATTTCATGCGAGTCGTGATCGAGTGACTTATGAGAGATTTCAAAAGTATTAAAATTAATAAATTTTATTTTTAAAATAAATTTTCTGTGAGCGGTGCGAGTGACAGTCATTTTTGTTGCGAACTGTACATAAAGTATCCGCCAATAAAAATTGCTGCTCGCTCGATGCTCAAAGCATTTTACAGTACTAATAGGTCGTTGCTCGCTCACTCGAAAATTGACAGTAATTTCTGGCGCGTGCTGTACTATTTTAGAAATGGGATTCTGTTTTATTGAAAAATTTCTCGATGCTACATACCTGTATATTACTTAATTCAGTCAACACAGTTACATACAAATTAACGCCTAAAAAGCGCTTTATAGTGAAGTTTTGAGGCCGTTTTACGATTTGCGTGACAAGCTACCATTGATTAATAATTAATACTATGATAAATTATTTACATATTGGTTGTAATATGCGTCAAAAAACAATAACTAGTGTGTTAATCGTTTGACTGACGTTTTAGTTTTGTGATTTCTCTTTCAGCTTTCCACACTACGCGAATGCTGTTGGTTTATTGTTCCTGATATTACTTGCCCACTGCCGCAGACGGATTCGCGTACCCCAATGCCGAGTCTCTCACATCACGATAAAATTTCGTTCGTTCATAGTTTGTCGCGGATTGTAATCAAAAATTTTGACCAAATCCGCCTCGATGTTAGCTCGACAGACGATGAAACTAAAATAGAAATTCTTATCCTTGTCATGCACAATTTGCTTTTCGCCAACTATGAGTTCGCCCAAGAGTCAGGTACTTGTGCTGTGGTACAAAGCAAGAATCCATATGTCTTTCACCGCGATCTTTCATGCGTTGCTCGAAATTTGATTGCGGTACGTGCTATTGACACTTTACATTCATACATTTGCGTAAAGGGTTAATGTGTAATACTTTAATTCATGAATAAGTTTTGCATTTTGACTAGTATGCATTGGATAAACTGTTGCCTGCGCGACGACTCGAACACGAGCCATTTCCGTTAGATTTGCGCCCGCTAACCTCTAAGCTGGGAGTAACCGGAATTCCGATTGCGGGTCCGACAAAAAGCAAAAACCATACCGAAATCGAATTTCCGATTTAAAAGGTTTGTTTAAAATTTTTGCTTCGTCAACCATCCATACGTTATATATACAATGATCGAGTTCCAACACAACCAAACAAAAGAAAAGACCAACTCAATAATGCGCGCGACTATACTTAAATTGACCACACTAGCCATCATATTCTGCTATTCCAGATGTCGCATCCACATTCATTGTTAGGGGACACAAGATATTCGGTTCAATTCACTTAGCGCAGACTTAAAGTTTTTTATTCGGGTTATGACCAGGGTTTTTTATGCAAAATCCTGTGCATTAACACACTAAAATTTGAGAATGCACACCTCAATTTCAGAATGCACAAACTTTTGCACACTGAATTTTTTGAGAATTTTTAATTACCAAATAGATTTGCTCCGGTTCTTAAGCCGCACGAGGGGGCAGCAATGCTCGTTTTGAGAGAGTGACGAAATTATCCAGTGAAATTTTACGCCGTATTTATAAAACGATATATTCTAAGACATTTGGTCTAAATACAAAAATCGCAATAAACATAAGCATGGCACCATATTATACATTGCTTAAATATGAATGGGAAGAGATGACTGGAGGTTTCAACCGACTTTTTTATTTTGCACACTGAAATTTGAGGATGCACAAACTTTTGCACATCCCGAAAAATGATAAAACCCCTGGACAATTCCGTAACATTTCATAGCGTTGAAACAGGATTCGCCTCTGTTAGCGAACAAATTTAATGTAGCTGTGACGTCATAAACGAGACGGTCATATTATTTATCAATTACTGTTGGCGAACAAGTCCTTGGCAACGGGGTCATTTTAAGTTTAGTCGGGCATAAATTACCTTGTGAAACGTAGATAGGGCGAAATTTCATTAAGAATTTTTCATGTTGACCAGAGAGGAGTTTGTTAACACTGCTAAGCTGGTTCGCTGCTTGCAGAAGCTTACCCATTCAAAAATATGCGGTATACGTTAGATTTATACCGGTCGAACTTGATATATTTATATATATGTAATAGAGCTGGCTTGTCCACAGCCCTCCGAAAAGTGGGTGGGAATCTCAGGGGAGGCACATGTTCATTCTTGGGGAAATTTCAATGTGGGGGGGGTGAATTTTGTTTAAAAATACTAAATATTCCCATATTTTCATGTTGTTTTACTACTGTGAATGTATTTTCAAGCTAAATTACAATGTTGTAAATAGTGGTAATGATTGTTTAAAAAACAAATTTGCAAACAAAATAAATTTTCAGACAAAAATTTTTGGATTTAGTTAAAAATGGGAGTTTCGGACCAGTGGAGGGGCCGGATACGGGGTAAATCTAACGAACATGGGGGGGGGTTCCAACGTGGTGATCCCCCGCACCCATTGTGGACAGGCTAGATAGAGTATGGACTACTGAAGTACATTAAGTGCTATCTCAATACGTTAGGTTTACTGTAAAATTTATTCTTAGTACATCTTAAATCCACAATGGCTTCATTTTATGCTTTACCTGTTTTACTATAATATATAAAAGTTTCGAAGAGCAGGTTCTGGATCCGGCTTAAATAGGTGGTTTTGGTTATTTGCTGCCTCTAAGCTATGACAAAGCTGTTCTGGAATCCTTAAGGCTCCTTATAACGCGAGCGCACAACACACAGCTAAACGCGATGTGCAATTACACTGCTTTAGCACACTAACTGCAGTAAATACTAGCCAGAAATAAGTGAAAAATAATGGATCGAAATTTCGTTCGATTTAATCATTTTCGAATAAACGAAATTTAGATCGTCTTCGATTTTGGTGCGGTTGATAAATTTCAAAATTGTAAAATAATATTTGTAAAATTTGTTTGATATATTGTAAAATTTCGATCGATTGCGATTAAATGCAATTTGCACTATTTTTGGCCGCAGTTGTACGTATTGTATTAATTAAGTAGCTACGTATTGTATTAAGTTGCATCAGTGTAACTAAATGATTTTCAAAAGCTAATTTGCGTTTTACCTATTCAATGTTTATTTGTTTATCGGGGAAGGCGTTTCAAAAATGTATCTATATGCTGTTTGCACATCAAATTTGTCAAATGTCAGTTGCTTTCAACGCAGCGAAGCTGCAGAACGTCCTGAAGATACCATGCAGATACTGTTGCGTATATATATATTAGCTTTAAGTGTTCCTGACATTGGTAGCTATCCAGTCTGCTTTACAAAATATGTTGACCACAATGGAAGGCGTCACATTTCCATTCGCATAGATATTTTAATGAGTTTTAATAAAGTTTTTCCTTTCGTGGTTAAGCAAGACACGAAGATTGTTGAATGAATAAATTTTGTATTTGTAACTATAACGTTTACACATTCAGACAAAATAAATAACATGTTTTTACAAAGCTATATTTTTCAGACAACGTCCGGGCTTGAAATGGTAGATAAAAACACTAATATCAGTAGAATATTGATCGAATGCACATTGCTGTTGGATGCATCGTCATAAGTTCATCGGTTTGGTATACAGTTACAACCAGGATTACATGTTCAAAAATTGATCACAATTTCGTTCGGGTCACATGATACTTAATCGATCGTTTGCGATTATTTTGCCAAAGGTCGCTTAGCCGAAGGCCAAGATTACTCAGTTTAATTTGCATATTAATGCCATAATATCCAGTAAATTTTGTTGTTCAAGCGTGCTACATATTTGCGCATTTCGTTTAAGTATTGAGCTATTCGGGAATATCGCGTATATTTATATACTACAGGGTGTTTCAGAAGTAACTACCCACTGTTTTATGCTAACTATCGGTTGACTGGCAAAGGTAGCTCGCCAGTTTTTTGTATAACCGTAGACAAGTTTTAAAAGTTTACTTACACTACGAAGAGAGATCTCAGAACAGCTCCATCTGTGCACCGGCATGCTGAATGCATTTCTTCAGTCGGGATGGTACAGATCGGTAAACTTTAACGCATAAGTCCACTGGAATTTTAGAAAACGCTGATTTTATTTTGTCCAATTCCTGATGGTCCTTCGCCCTGCTTCCATAAACATCTTTCAGGACACCCCCAAGTAAAGAAGTCAGGCCGAGTTGAGTCAGGTGACCTGGCTGGCCGCTCGATGGCACCTCTGCGTCTGATCCATCGATTCGGGAACCTTTCGTCCAGCCGAGCGTGGACTTCGGTAGCGTAGTGATCTGGGGCTCCGTCATGCATGAAAAGAAGATCCTCGGTTGCGATTTGCGGGTAGACATTCACGATAAAAGTGCCAAATAGCCGGTTTTATTGACATTTCCGTCAAAAAAAGAATGGGCCACGATGCCTTGTGAACAAAATATGGCCCAGACCCAGACTCCAGGGTTGACCTCTTTGTTTAATCGTGACATTTGTTTAAACACAGTTATGGCGATTAACATGACCATTAAGCTTGAAAACGGCCTTGTCGGTCCACAAAATTCGATCAAGATCCAACGCACTGCTTTCCACCATGTCCATGAATGTCTCACAAAACTGGACTCGATCGAAATCATCATCAGAGAGTCCATAGATAAGACGGGGCCGAAGGGGCTTCAAGTTAAGCTCCTTGTAAAGACGCCAAACGGAAGTGTGAGGAGTACCCAGCTGGAGGGAAGCCCTTCGAGTTGACTTCTGGAGGTTCCTGGATACCGCAGCGCTTAATGCGGCTTTCTGGTCCCCACTTGTGGCAGAGTTTAGACGACCCGGCCTCAGCCGTTCCGCTACACTGCCAGTGTCCTCGAATAGGGAAATAATATCAGCCATCTTCTTGCGAGTAGGAGATATTAAGTCGAAATGATTTTTCCACTGGCGTGAGACTTCGGCATAATTTCCGTATTTATAGTAAAGTTTTACAACACAGATTTTTTCAGGCAGAGATCGTCGTGGGGAATCCATGGTATAAACAGTATATATATATATATTTATAATCTGAAATACTAAAAACAGCGAAATATTACGCCAGAAGATATTGATTGACAAAATGTGGGTAATTACTTCTGAAACACTCTATATATTAAGATAGCCAATCTTTTCTTGCGATAAATATTTTTGTTTTTCACCATTGTTTCCGCGATGCTTTATAATGCCGCGAAAGGTAACATCTTCACTTAATCTTAGTTTAAGTCGTGCAGAACATGTGCGGTTTGGGCCTAGTATGTGTGTGTTTCAACAATCGAATAGTGGGTGTTTAGCTTCCGCAACAGCTACATTGATCGTTACAGGCCGATAATTATTTTTTCAATGGGGTGTCGTGGGTACCTTGTGTTGTAAGACCGTAGTTTTTCAAGTCCGTGTGGCGCCGAGCGCTATACTACTACGGTTCTTTGCTTCGAGTTATAGGGCTCCTTGGAGAGCTAGCGTTCACTGTCTGTGAAGGGGCGGGTAGGCGTAAGATGGCATTGGCATGTTGGGACTAGGCGTTTCACAATAAAGTACTTATATATCCATAATTGCTTGAAAGAATATAATGAATAATGTTATCAAATTTATGTAGCGTTGTTTACCTGAAACTGGAAAGTATAATTGTTCTCTTTTTAGCACTATATATAGTGGTTTTAAAGCTTGCTAATTTTTTGTTGCGTAACATTGGCGTGGTATACTAAACACTCGCTAAGTCCGTCGATTAGTATTCGGTTTGACTGTGTGTAGGTATGCCCACAAATATATAGGTTTTCGTACAAAGCCACGAACGTGGTGTCTCGTAAAACACAGTGGAGCCCTTATTTTTTCGTGAGTTGACAATTTTGCTCATGCCACCTTTAGACGCAGCACCTTGTAACGTGGCTTAGGCTACGGCTCATATAAGCAATTTCGGTTAGGTGTAACATACAGTTGACTTCTGATAGTATCTGCAGTATGTCATTGATGAATTGCCAGTGTCTTTTCTCTCTTATAACCAATTTTTAGTAGTTTTGCTAGTTTAGTATAGTGCGGTCAGCGTGAGAACTTCGCGTGGATTTGTGGTAAGTAGAACAGAAATAGGTGTCCGATGCATGGAAGTGTTATTTTTTGCTCACGGGTTAGGCGGCATTCATATCGGGATGAAAGGACACTATGTCGTTTTTGCAACAGCTACTTTATTTCCCACCGGCCTGAGTTTACTCAATATCGACTATTGCATTAGTATTAGCAGCGTTGGCACAATGCCAAGTCCAGAATAGCTGTCTCTGCCGTGTTATTTCACGCAATTTTCAGAGATTCCCATCAAATTGACTAAATAACTATATGCTAAAAGCAGGATTTGTGCACGGCGACCAGTTTGAGCTAGTTTTGGAACTCCTCCTATTTTTCTCGAAGATAAAGTGGGAGCGGTGTAAAATAAACCTGATTGACGACCGAAATTTTGTAGCGGTTTGTCTCGGGCATGGTTGAATTACTAGTTCTGCTATATCAGCATTGTGTTCGGATTTTATTGGTACACTTATTTCTTCAACCAGATATTGAAAGAAAATCTCACTGGTGAGTTATGCTTGTAACGGAAAAGGCCTTAGTAAGTAATTTTATGATATTTCCTTCAGCCACATTAACATTCGCATTTATAATCAATATGCTTTCCGACTCGTACCCTACTGTTGCGAGCGTCGAAGTAGGTCCAACTTCAAGTCAGTCCACTATTCCTTCATCGTCTGCTGGTAGTGTGAGCACTAACCCGGCTGCTTCGAGGCGACCTGTTCGGACGAACGCTGGATTCAATCCAGCGCTGTGGAAATGGAACACTTTTGGCATCGGAAGCAGCAACTCTCTGTATTCGGCAGGCTCAACTACTGGAGGCGGCAGATCCAATGCGAACCGTGACGCATCGGGTATAGCAACGAGATCGCTTAGGCATCGAAGCCGACGGTCAGCGGCGTTTAAAGCTACAGTACCGCTAAAAGCGCCCGAGGCGAGGGCATCAATTATCACGGCCGGCGCTCTATGGCACAAAGGAATACTGTACACCGAAGGCGATATTGTGTTTTTTAGAGATAAAAATGATAAACGTAAATATTTTGCTCAAATTAAATCATTGCTACGTGACCAATATGCACAGCCATCGGCTGTGATTACCTGGCTGTTGCCCACACGAACAGAGATTATAACAGCTACAGGTATTGATAATGATCGTCACAGAGATGGCGATACGACATTAGAATTTGTTGAAAACGGCGACCATATTTTTGATCCGGATATCTACGTTATCGGGCCAACTGAAGAACTGCCTCGGCCGCTCGATGCAATGTCATTTGAGTGCCACGCGCCGTCGCTAAAATATAAGCTTCCATTTTTAACACCTGCACTTCGATCGAGTCGTGAGATGTTGCAGGATCCAACGTTTTGGTCACGTATACCTTCGCCAAACTCGCTGCTCCCTCCGCACATGAGAATAGAAGAATTATTATAAGCTACACATGAAGTATGTTTCCATGTAACTTTAAATTACTTTATACGATGACTACATTGTAAAGGGACTGTTTTAGGAATGTGTTAACTTAGAACAGAATAATGTATTCGATGGATTTCATTTTCAGTTGCGAATGTTGCGGCGCATATAGCTATATTTTGAATGCCTATTCGCACATGTTTCGATTTGTACTGCACTTAAAATCTATTTTCATAAAATTTAAAAGAAGTTTCTTTGAATTTTGCACCACCGGACATTCTTTTTAAGTTGAAAGAAATATTCCTTGAAGTTTTAAAGATAATTTCCTGAAGTTTTAAAGATAATTTCCTGAAGTTTTACAGATAATTCTTAATAAGATAATTCTTTAAAATTTCAAGAAATAGTTCTTTGAAATTTAAAACAATATCTGGTGTCGCAAAATTAAAACTTCTTTTAAATTTCATGGAAACAGCATTTGATTGTGGTTTTATGACGATGATCGTATACAACTTATTTTATGTGTAGTTCTATAGAGATGCAGTTTGGCGATAGATTGTCTACTTACGAAATAGATTGACAAAGCTTGTGGTCAACCGCCATGTACTACAATTTTTTTGCGCGTAAGAATATTATTAACGCTGCGCATTCAGTATATGTCGTTAACCATATATCGTTGATTCTGTAAAACGCTGCAGGGAACGTTGCTAAATTTGGACAAAAATGGTCAGATTTTATTTGGACAAAAATGGTCAGATTTTGATATTTTGCTAATATTATTGTATTTAGATTACTAGTCTGGGACTGAATGATTTTGGGGTTGCTGAACACATAGCGTCTTGCTGATAATTTTGCCAGGGGGGCTCCTGGTTCCGAAGTGGGAGGGGGCGTATTTGGCCGGGAAGTTGAACTGGACGCCCCTGTTGTGAAGTGCCGGAGAAATCTAAATATTTTCAAAATTTAATATTGTTCAACGAAAATCTCTAAAACATTTTAATATATATATGGAACAAGAAACGATGCAGAAATGGCTTTATTCATTGAGGCTAAATTAATCAAATTTTCAGCTTCAGGTTTGTATTTTTGTAAAAAAATTGTCAAGTTTTTGGGAGGACTGGGGGAGGGTAGTTTTGTCAGTGGGTGTGCAAAAATTTGTTAAATGATCCTAACCGGGTCACCCATTTTTTGCCAGGGGACACCAAAAATGTCAAGGGACCCCGACCCGACCCCCTATTTGGAGATTCTGGAAAACGAAACATCTCTGTTCCTAATTTTGCATTTCAGAATAGTCACTGGGAGTAGACTACCGGCTGTTGATCGATTTCAATAGATATGGTATTATATTCGCTCATTTTTGTAAAATTAAGTTGTTTTGTTTGGCTTTTTTGAGAATGTATATTTACCGCTACGAATATCCTTGAACTTTATCGCACGCCCAGGTGGATTACCAGACATCCTCTTTTCTAAAATAAGTTAGTGACTATGTGCGTGTCAAGTATAGCTCATCACTGTGTTTGCGGATATTAGATAAATTTCTGATCGATTTCCATTGTTATGGTATTATATTCGCTCATTTTTGTAGAATTAAGTTGTTTTGTTTGGCTTTTTTGAGAATGTATATTTACCGCCACGAATATCCTTGAACTTTATCGCACGCCCAGGTGGATTACCAGACATCCTCTTTTCTCAAATAAGTTAGTGACTATGTGCGTGTCAAGTATAGCTCATCACTGTGTTGGCGGATATTAGATAAATTTCTGATCGATTTCCATTGTTATGGTATTGTATTCGCTCATTTTTTGTAAAATTAAGTTGTTTTGTTTGGCTTTTTTTGAGAATGTATGTTTACCGCTACGAATATCATTGAATTTTATCGCACGCCCAGGTGGATTACCAGACATCCTCTTTTCTCAAATAAGTTAGTCACTATGTGCGTGTCAAGTATAGCTCATCACTGTGTTGGCGGATATTAGATAAATTTCTGATCGATTTCCATTGTTATGGTATATTCGCTCATTTTTGTAAAATTAAGTTGTTTTGTTTGGCTTTTTTGACAATGTATATTTACCGCTACGAATATCCGTGAACTTTATCGCACGCCCACGTGGTTTACCAAACATCCTCTTTTCTCAAATAAGTTAGTGACTATGTGCGTGTCAAGTATAGCTCATCACTGTGTTGGTGGATATTAGATAAATTTCTGATCGATTTCCATTGTTATGGTATTACGTATATTCGCTCATTTTTGTAAAATTAAGTTGTTTTGTTTGGCTTTTTTGAGAATATATGTTTACCGCTACGAATATCCTTGAACTTTATCGCACGCCCAGGTGGATTACCAGACATCCTCTTTTCTCAAATAAGTTAGTTACTATGTGCGTGTCAAGTATAGCTCATCACTGTGTTGGTGGATATTAGATAAATTTCTGATCGATTTCCATTGTTATGGTATTACGTATATTCGCTCATTTTTGTAAAATTAAGTTGTTTTGTTTGGCTTTTTTGAGAATATATGTTTACCGCTACGAATATCCTTGAACTTTATCGCACGCCCAGGTGGATTACCAGACATCCTCTTTTCTCAAATAAGTTAGTGACTATGTGCGTGTCAAGTATAGCTCATCACTGTGTTGGCGGATATTAGACAAATTTCTGATCGATTTCCATTGTTATGGTATTATATTCGCTCATTTGTGTAAAATGAAGTTGTTTTGTTTGGCTTTTTGAGAATGTATATTTACCGCCACGAATATCCTTGAACTTTATCGCACGCCCAGGTGGATTACCAGACATCCTCTTTTCTCAAACAAGTTAGTGACTATGTGCGTGTCACCTATACAGTACTCGCCACAATTGACCGCTGCTCGCTCGCGACTCGCTCGTTGCTCGCTCGCTGATTTTATATCTTTTTTCATCTAATAAGTTGGCCACTGTAGGAGTTGACATTGCGCTAGGGTCTGAGGTAAACCAGGTGCTAATTTTTTCGAAACTAACGTATGCAAGTGCTTCTCGTAGCTGTACCCCTGTGAATTAGTACTGAGCGTGGCATAATCAACAGATGTCGGCTGCTCCGATGAAATCTCGGTGAACCCACCAATCTGGTGACATGCAGAGTTATCAGTTTGCTCAGTTTGCTATTCATAATTGCGATTTAAACTGAAACAACAATAATCACTATCAGTGGCATACCTGGGGAACTGAGACGTCATCAGCCGGCTGGAATTCGTGATATTTTTATGCGGAGGCCTTGAGGATACCAAACAAATTACGGGCCCATTAAAATATATAAAATCTTGGATACGCCATTGACAATTGTTACAAATTAATGGCAACAGTGCACAGCACGCTTTAAAATTGCGTAGGCCCTCCTTTATTGTCCAGTACCATAGGTATAACTTTTAGGATGTGTTGTATATACGACCTACACTGGTTTACAGACATATGTTCTCGCCAGAATTGTTTAATTCCTACTATCAAGTCTTGTTTAGTTGTAGGTTTAACCTGTTTCCGCAAATATTCTTTGAGCTGATGCCAAACACATTCTATGGGATTCAAGTCCGGAGACTCTGGAGGCCAAAAAGCTGTTAAAATATTATTTTCAGCAAGATTATTTTTAGTAAATCGGCTAATATGCGTTGGCGCATTGTCATGTACAAGGAAGCAATGGTCGGTATACGCTTTGAGCATGAACGGCTTCAGAAAACTGTCTATCATACAGTACATTTTGGAATCCATTCTTTTGCTACCATCGAATATGCATATGCAAGTCGCGCCATTCCAACTAATTCCTGCCCAGACGTGCATCTTGACTGGGTGTTTTGCAATACTGCGGAGAGCCATTGGCTTATCACCATTTTTCACAAATGCATGTCTCATATGTCTTTCTAACTGAATCGTCGATTCGTCAGTAAACACATGCTGCTTAAAAAATTCGTTTTTGTGTACTGCTTCGATACAGAACTTTAGTCGTTTTAGCTTGTTGGTATCTCTAACGATCTGGCAATATTTCACGCTTGCAAGCCAAGTCGCCTCCTTATTCGAGAAATTGTTCTTTCGCTTGGGATTTCAGATGTTTCAAATTTGGCGGCCAACTTTTTCCTTAATTGATATGCTGTCATTTCATTGTCGTTCAACATTAAGTTATCAATGTACTCTGCGAACTCAGAAAAACAAGAGTCGACCGCTTCTCTTCTTATCGTAAATATGGTGTCGTTCCCTCAAGCGTTCAATGCACACTTTTACAGCTCGATATGTAGTACGGTAGCCTTCATTTTTCAAAATGGAAACGATGGAGCTGTAAGGAATGTTTTTCTCACTAAGTTCGGATATTCTGGCTCTACAGTAAGGAGGTAAAACACGCAGTTTCTTAGTTTCCATAAAAATTATTTATACGTCGACGAACTTTAAAAATTATAAATTATACGATGTAAAATTATTAGAATTGTACCAATCTTGCGTAAATACTGTTTGTACAGTACCTATAAAATATGTATAAACGTTAATGCAAATAAGAAAACCTCAACTGTAGCTATCCTAACGATAGGCAGGGACGCAGCAACAGCAGCGGGGGAGGCTGGGGGCCCTCCCACCTTTTGGCCAGACCCGTTATAAGACTGACGCCATTGGCGATTTTTCGCCATGGGGGTTCACCGACAAATCCCCTTTTGACACGATGTACAAAATGCTGTTCGCGAACAGCGCGCCGATTTTAGTATCCTATTACATTTCCGAATTTTTGGATATGATGAACGTTTGCTGCCCGATGACCGAAAGGCCTGATCTCTGTTAGTCTAACATACTAAGACCGTTTGCTATTTTGTCCAATTTGAATTCGCTGAACGCAAATGGGGGAGTCTGGAAATGGGCAGTTTCCTGTTCTGGTAACACAATATGCGATCTCAAATCGGTTCCTGTACTTTAAGACATTTTTTCAAACGTGCTGCGCCCTGACCCTAAATCGCGGTGGCCGGGCCGACCCACAGATTTAAGGACGAATGTGACCTCACGGATAGATATGTTGCAAAAAGTGAATTTGAAAATGACATAAGTATTTATCTAACACCACTTTTTCACGTAAGAAGTCTACAGTAATTCATATTGCTTAGAAAATAAACAACGTAATACGGGAGGGGCAACCACTGTTTAGACTTAGTACTGGAATCTTGGCGACGTGCACAGGGTGTGAATTCGGAGAACGATAAATGAGAAACTATATATAACTGTACTTGATATGACGAAACAAAATATTTTCGGAATAATTTTGTGAATTATCTCCGCTTATGTAAAAGAAGCGCCAAAGTTGAACAAGATACAAAATAGAACAAAGTCTTATATTAAAGAACAAAAGCAGAACAAAAGGAGAGAATCTGTGCCCACTATGTGAAAAGAGAAGTTAAATAATACATACACATGTATCTATGTTATATGTATTTGTATTACGAGTGATAAAGCAGGTATAAACGCCAGTTCTCTTCGTAAAATATTTTATATAAATATTTTTGATCTATATTTTATATTTTAAATATATACATATTTTTAAAGTAATAACACGAATCTATGTATTCTGGTGTGTTCGCTTAACTCCCGCTGTGGAACAAAATACGTTGAGATTGAACTATAGTATACGTGCTTCCAGGGAGTAGGGGACTACCTTCTGCTCTCTCCGCAGCACCACTCCCCCGTGGAGAAAAGTGTCCCTTAACCGAACATATGCAGTCGACGCACAAAAGGATTCTCAATACCAACCCCCTCCGCACTTGAAGAAAATTATAGGCGAGACGGTAACCCAGTAGCTTGGCACCCACTTCTGCCTACACCCTGAACGAACAGTATGATAATAGTTGACAACTACAACGCCGAACGGCACCTTTGCTCGGTGGTGCACTATATCACGAAGGACTCTGTTGTCTTTGCCAACCCAAGCCAAAAAATGAACTCTAAAACCAAAAAAGTAGAACACAATGCCTTCAATGCAGTATACACACGCACATCAGCTAAGAAAGTAAAGAAAAACATCAAAATGTGCAGAGTGGAAAAATACGTTAATTTATTAAGGGCGCCAGACATGCATTACATATTGTATATTTGAATTTGTTATAGGAGGCATGCGTGGGTTGGGAAGGCATAAATTTATCATCTTTTTTGCTACTACCACCCCAGTTTGCAGTTTATTTTGCTATCAGACACCACGAATGGAATAAAGGTACACTGGTTTTTTACCGTTCTAGCCCCCCTCCCCGATTCAATCGGCTTTACATGCTTGTCTTTCACATTTGTGCCGTATATATTATATAACACATTATATAGTAGCATTTTTGCGACGTGTTTAGAATGCCACAACTCATAGTAACAGATGACATACATACGAAAGTTGTATCACACGGTTAAATTCATTTGAATCATAGTAGTTGAAATGAAAGACTGGCGCGAGGTTATCACGCGGGAAATGGACCCGGCTTCTTCAAAACGTGGAGGGACGCAGACGGACGGACTTTTGTCCAAAAGCGAATGGAAGCAAACAAGCGCAGACGGACGCAAACGAACGGAGACGAACGCAGACAACGCATACGGACGCAAACGAACGCGGGTGCGGGTACGGACGTGGACGGACGCAGTTTCGTCCAGACGCGTCTTCGTCCGTCTGCGTCCGCTTTTTGCGCACTTACTTTTGTCCGTGAGTGTACGTAATAAAAAACAGACAATCCCGGCATGACCACAATAAACAGAACAAACACGATAACGTTAAAAATAACATATGCAGCATAATATAATAACATAAAAAAATACCATAAATAGCATAATATGTGTATGTATAATACATAATGTACCGATTAAGCAATGCGTTACGGTAAGCGATGCAACACGGCACAGGCGTGTGCCTATATGTACATACATAACATATTTATGCCTGAAAATCATTAACATAACATAAACTACATAACCTCCAGGTGTTATAATAATAATAATAAATAAAGTTAGCACATTACTGCAGTAATCGTTAAAAGCAAAGCCACTGAATTTTCTGTACATACGTTACATGTGTAACTGTGATTTCTTGTTACGGCTGAATCGTTCGTTGCTCGCTTGCGAGTCGCTCGTTTTTGGCTCGCGACTCGCTCGTTGCTCGTTCGGGACTCGCTCGTTGCTCGCTCGCTCGTAAGGCAGCAGTCAATTGTGGCGAGTACTGTAGCTCATGACTGTGTTGGCGATATTAGATAAATTTCTGATCGATTTCCATTGTTATGGTATTATATTCGCTCATTTTTGTAAAATTAAGTTGTTTTGTTTGGCTTTTTTGAGAATGTATGTTTACCGCTACGAATATCCTTGAACTTTATCGCACGCCCAGGTGGATTATCAGACATCCTCTTTTCTCAAATAAGTTAGTGACTATGTGTGTGTCAAGTATAGCTCATCACTGTGTTGGCGGATATTAGATAAATTTCTGATCCATTGTTATGGTATTATATTCGCTCATTGTTGTAAAATTAAGTTGTTTTGTTTGGCTTTTTTGAGAATGTATATTTACCGCTACGAATATCCTTGAATTTTATCGCACGCCCAGGTGGATTACCAGGCATCCACTTTTCTCAAATAAGTTAGTGACTATGTGCGTGTCAAGTATAGCTCATCACTGTGTTGGCGGATATTAGATAAATTTCTGATCGATTTCCATTGTTATGGTATTATATTCGCTCATTTTTGTAAAATTAAGTTGTTTTGTTTGGCTTTTTTTGAGAATGTACATTTACCGCTACGAATATCCTTGAACTTTATCGCACGCCCAGGTGGATTACCAGACATCCTCTTTTCTCAAATAAGTTAATGACTATGTGCGTGTCAAGTATAGTTCATCACTGTGTTGGCGGATATTAGATAAATTTCTGATCGATTTCCATTGTTATGGTATTATATTCGCTCATTTTTGTAAAATTAAGTTGTTTTGTTTGGCTTTTTGAGAATGTATATTTACCGCCACGAATATCCTTGAACTTTATCGCATGCCCAGGTGGATTACCAGACATCCTCTTTTCTCAAATAAGTTAGTGACTATGTGCGTGTCAAGTATAGCTCATCACTGTGTTGGCGGATATTATATAAATTTCTGATCCATTGTTATGGTATATTCGCTCATTGTTGTAAAATTAAGTTGTTTTGTTTGGCTTTTTGAGAATGTATATTTACCGCTACAAATATCCTTGAACTTTATCGCACGCCCAGGTGGATTACCAGACATCCTCTTTTCTCAAATAAATTAGTGACTATGTGCGTGTCAAGTATAGCTCATCACTGTGTTGGCGGATATTAGGTAAATTTCTGATCGATTTTCATTGTTATGGTATTATATTCGCTCATTTTTGCAAAATTAAGTTGTTTTGTTTGGCTTTTTTGAGAATGTATATTTACCGCTACGAATATCCTTGAACTTCAAGCGACTGTTTTGTAATTTATAAGTAATCTTGTGGGACCGTAATGAAATATAGCTTTGCGCTGAGCATCGCCTTTGCCCTGTAGCAATGGTTTCCAGCATTCCCTAATTGGTAAGTGTGTGACTGTCCATTTGTGGTCCACGGAAATTTTCAGTTATTGTTCTACTTTGGAGCATAGGATCAAAAAAGTGTCAGTGCAAAAAAATACATTGAAATAGTTTTTGAGTGCGGACTGGCCATACTTACTAATTACTACTTTTAAAATGATTTCAAGCGGCTGTTTTGTAGTTTATAAGTAATCATGACTAGTGCATACAATGCTGTTACAATTATTTTGTTAAGTACTACGATTTAAGCGCTGTTTATTAACATGCTTTTACGATTATCGATAATTTTTCTGCAATCTGGTTTTTATTGAAATTCATTTCATATACGGTATCAGAATAATTGTACCTATCTTGTTCTCACGGTGATAATGATTAGTTGATTGTTTAATGACTAGTAGCTTATCGCCAAGGTGATGACTTCTGCCTGTTGAATATGTAATGTAGAGAGATGTGCATAGCTATATACAGCATTAAATTATAAAATGAGCCACCAAATATCAGTTCGTTGCTGGAACATTTGAGAAGATATACCGATTATTGTGCTCGCAATTTTCAGATACATTGAGGACGAATTGCTCTACGCAATGATACCAAACGTGCCAAAATATCTCGACTGATTGCGGAGATATTATCAGTTTCGTTAATTTTGCGTCTCGCGTGCCCATTGAAAATTTTTTACCATTTTGACCCAATCCTGCAGCAAAATAATTGCAATAGCAGCACACTATATGCAGTTACGTAGAATGTGAATCGCTGTACACAATGAGATCAAACAACCGTATAGCTCTGCTGATTGTAGAGATATTAGCATTTTCGTGTATTTTGGGTCGCTTGGGCTCATTGAAAAACCGTTTTTGATCCTGTAGTAAAGTAATGACAATTTCAGCGCACTATTTGCAACTATATAGAGGATGAATTTCTCTACAGAATGAGGCCAAACAGCTATATTGGTTGCGGTTGCGGAGATATATTTTCGTGTATTTTGGTTTTCGTGGGCCCATTGAAAAAAAGTTTTCACCCAATTCTGCATTCTAAGACAGTCACGTAGCAAAGCACTAAATACTGATTTATAGATATTTATTTGATCTACAAAATAAACCCACCTTGACTCTGATATTTACACCGCTTATCGAGCTACAATGTAATGTGATTTTTGGGTCAATGGGCAGAGCCCGTTTGGCTCATTTTTTGGTGAGTGAAAATGTTGGAATCAGGCTTAGCACCTAAATAAAGGGCTAAAGCGAGATTTCCAGGCTTCAAATGAGATATCGCGCGAGTAAATTCGAACAGCCAAAGAAAGTTTAGTTATGCGTGTAGCAAAAAACAGTGTTTTTAAAATGATGAGTTCTTTTAATAATAGTAAACAGTATATACTTTATGATGTCTGTATTCCAAACAAAAAACATTGGAAATTTCCAACTTATTCTTTTATATCGTTGATGTGGTCTTACTATTTAACGTTGGTTGATGAATAAACGTTTTTAATTTTTGTTTTTTGGTGTACGGCGAATTTTCGTTTAAAGAGTAGTGATTGTATAGGTCGTAACTGTTAGCTTAGTTATCTTTTCATTAACTAAAAGACATACCATGAAGTGCATGGCGCTAGTCAATGGTCAGTTTTGAGCTGGTGATAATTTGCTGCGTTTACGTTATAAAAATTGGTCCACCCTGGGCGTCTGCCACCATCCGTTATATAATGTCTGACACTGGTGTTTTTGGTGGTATTTTCGCTTAGTACTAGTGAGTAGTTATGGTGTAGACTGCATTATAAAATTTTTAAAAATGAGATAGGTTGATCGATCGAAATTTCGTCACATGAAAATTTTACAGTTATGACATTTTCCAAATGCTTTGAGGGAGAAATATCTAGGGCTAATGCTATCTTCATAGTGGCCGTTTTGTATCTTCATAGTGTGTTTCTGGACCCATTTAGAAGCTCAGTCCTAGACTCGGGGTACCGTTGCGGATAATATTTCTAGACTTATAGTGCTTTAATTTACGGAATCGACTGAAATGTGTGCGCTGATTATCGCGATACAGGCTAGAGAATGTTTTGCCGGCCCCTTTTTAACGCGATCCGAGATTCACTGGTACTGTTTTGAAAGCGTGGAAATTGAGATTTCGTGCTTGTTTTCGCTCGCACGTTGATAATTTGAGTTGTGGATTTCACTAAAACTATTCAAGCTTTTACCCTATGTAAAGTTAAATTTTTCGTGGGCACTCAATATCCAATAATATGTCAGATTTTTATGATTTCAGAGATCGTTTAGCTACGATTCAATTGCAAAATAGCAAATACCTTGGCTCGAAGTCGCGCAGTGTATTACACTACGTACCAGAGATGATTTTCGCGCTTTCAACGAACATCGAATGGAAATGAAATCTATCTGCAAACAACCCTGAAACAAGCTTCCCACAGTTTTTAAGAAATTATAAAAAATTCCAAACAAAATTCGACCGTAATTTCATTTTTCAACGAACACTACTACTTTCAAGCGACTACTCCAAATACGTTTTTAAAGATCGGCGGTGTTTGTGGGTTTTCCGAACGGCACGTATTTTTAGCTTATACAGTCTGACAAAACATAGGAGCAGTGTGTATAGTCTGACGTATGTTAATGAATCAGAAGTGCAATGGTGTCTCGTTAGAATAGAATAAGTAAATTTTACATGCTCATTTCCTTGCATTGTTTTGGAGCCATCCAGAAGCGAAAGACTAAAAAAAATCTTGTGTCTTAATGATTTATCGGTGGATGCCGGCCATGTATTTTCTTAATAATTATTGGTAATGTTTATTTGTCTTGTGTTGCGATTAAAAATGCCAAATATTTTTTCTTGGCTTCCGACCTATGATGCTACCTCTTGAAGTTTTACATATTATAATACTTTTTAAGTGAAATTTTATTGTATATAACCCAACTACACAACATATAAATATTCTACTATGAATTGTTTATTTCTGTATTTTTTCACGTGTTTGTTTTTGAAAATATTTTGTGTGAAAACATTGCTACGGACTTGTCTGACTATAATAATCATATATCGTTAATTTGGCCAATGTAACTTTTGGGGGCGGAAGTGAAATGCATGCTATGCCGTTCTCGATATACTAAACCTTAGTCTTAGCTTAAGCTAAGGTCTCCATATGAGCCATGTACTAAGCCTAATTCGGGGGCTGCCGCCCTAAGCTGTTCGCTCTAAGCTGTTCTTTTTTGTAATGTTATGACGTCCTGCGCCTAAAGGTGACATGGGCCGTTAATTTTATAGCTCGGTTAATATAATAATTATAATATTGTGTTGTAAAGTCAAGTCCTTAGCAAAACAACGATGGAGTCGGCACTACCGTCGACAACCGACGGTTCAACATTTAGAGCTGGAATAACGTTCGCGTACAGCCCGTATCATTTGTACATTCAGCCGACTTCAATCTCATCAAAATGTGAAGAAATACAAGCTGCGATGTGTGAAATATACGCTAAATGCGATAGTTCCACCGGGCGTAAGAAGAAATTGAACAAAGCTGAGGTACGAGGAGTCGTATAATAAACTAAGTATTTGGCAATCGAGAGTGAAACCATAGATGGTTTCATTTATGATTGTCGCTTTTGCGTAATAGCTTGAACCTGAATCTTGGCGAGCCAACTTCAGGAGTGATGAAAATTCTAAAATGGCGGATTTCAAATTTTGTTATTTTGAGGTACAGAAATTTTATGAAGTTATATGATATACTAGCCTGATACGAGCTAAAATATTTTAAAGGTTAGAAAAAACCAAGTTTTAGGTCGTTTTTGCGCCAACTGCTGTAATCTATTAAATGAAAGAAAATATTGCTGTATTACAGCAGGATGTAAAATTTCAGCCACCTGGGGCAGCAAAGAATTCCTTGGGCGGCGCCGAGGTTGGTCGATTTCAGAAGGGTTCACTCCGGCTTGGGGGACGCTCAAAGGGACATTTTTGGTCTTTCGGACACATTCAAAATCCATTTTGATCTAAAAAATTATAACAGCAGCGGTACATCATCTGCAACTATGGAGAGGATGAATTATTGAGCTACAAATGACCAATGTGGTTCGCGCGGTTCAGGAGATATTGTCATTTTCGTGTATTTTGGGTTTATTGGTCCTTAGGCTTATTCGAAAACACAATAGTGCTCAACACTGCAGCGTTAGCAGCAGTACCTCATCTGCTACATATAAGTTGAATTGCTGTACAAAAAGCTCAAGCGATTCAAGAGATAATGCCATTTTCGTGTAGTTTGGGTTTCTTAGGATGTAGTATTATCTCTATTATTCTGGTGCATGGTGGTCGACGACCTCCTAAATGGTCTAAATATTATGGATGTACACGTCCAGCCCTATTCAGATGACACTGCAATCGTGTGCTTCGGCATGAGAAGCACCACAGCTGCGAGTATTGTTCGTACGACAGTGATAAACGTAGGAATGGTGTTGAAATCATTCCGGAAAGTGTGGCATTGTGCATTTTCAGAAGTCGTGGTGATCCCGTGGACACTATACAGTTCAGACTTTTCAATGTAAATCTTGGACTGGTTGAACAAGTCAAGTACTTAAGTACTACGTATGTATATCTGCTCCAAACTGAGTTTTAATCACTATTTGGACTGTATGTTGATAAAAGCACACGCGTTATCATGGCTTGCAGAACTGCTGTTGGCAAAACATGGGGCCTACTGCCATAGGAACTATTCCAAATATAGGTACAGTGGTTCTGCTTGGAATACCACCAATTGATATAACAATCATTGTTGAAACTATCCTAAGCTACCACAGACTAAAATCCTGTGGTTTATGGACTACTGACGAAGAATGTGTCGGTCACTTAAGAATAAAACAAATGGCTGAAAGCGTACCCTTGGTCAGTGCATCCAGTGACATGATACTGAGACAGCATCAAGTTTCATGCCCTTGAACAACTTATATACCAAACCGGGCAGGTTGGCTGCAGCGAAGCTTTGTTTGTACAATTCAATTAACTGTTATACGCACGTACAATGCACTGGAGCTATGTTCTTTATTGAACCATCCAAAGCAGTATATATTTAATTTAGGTAACCTAGCGTCAGTCTTTCAGGCTGAAGTCTACGCTATACTCGCATGTGCTCAGTCACTATTAGGGTCAGCTTGCAAAAACGAAAACATATGCATCAATTCTGATAACAACACTGCATTCATGGTACTTTCAGTGGTAAGAATTAGGTCCAAACTAATCTTTTGTTGTGCTGAAACTATTAAGCTACTTTGTAATCATCATAGCAAAGTAACGCTTAGATGGATACCAGGACACTCTGGACGGGAACGAGAGATCGGAGGAACTCACTAGGCTGTGTTCCCTCCATCCTTTAGTTGGCACTAAATCTTGTGTTCCACTCTCTGCTACTTTCGCTAGATGTGAAATAATAAAATGGGCTCTGGGGAACACGCGATCAGGTAGGAATCCACATGTGGCAGTAGAGAGGTGAAAGCTGTTTATCTTGTGTGACAAATCCTGGCAGCCGTACCTATGCAAGGTCGCTAACCCAGACTCACATCGGGTGTTTCGCTACTCACTGGACATAATCTTCTGAATGCCCATCTCTTTAAGTTGGTAATGGCTAGGAGCGGTCTATGAAAAACCTGCAATGCCGAAGAAACTAAACACGTTTCTTTCAAGGAAGCTTTTATATTCTCAAGATTAGTTGGATCTTACCAGTTTCCGCCTTGGTGGTATCAAGGAATTAGTAAAATTTGTCGTGGATTTGCCGTTATTTCAGGTCTAATTAGAGTGGAACCGTGTAATTGGCATACTCTAGCTTACACACAACCAGCTTGTCCCCCACATTAATTTCATGTATCTATCTATCTTGGGCACATTCGAAAACCCAACTCTGCAACGTTAATGAAAACAGCGATAACCCATGCTATGCTGGATAGAAGGTTAATTTCTCTACAAAGTGAGCCCAATATCACCTATAATATTTAGCTGGAGCGGTTCAGGAGATGTTGCTACTTCTGTGTTTTTGGGTCCATTAGGGATTTTAAAAAACTCCTTTGGATCCTTATTATGCTAAAGCTTTATATTCGGTTTTATAAAACCTTGATTGCTCTACAAAATGAACCTAATTTGCCGAAATATATGCACCGGTTTCTGTGATACAGCCAAGAATATGTTTTCTCGGACCCTTGTTTGACCAGACCCGAGCCCCTTCGACACCCTTACCCGAAGGTATTGGAATTCGGTTTCGTGTCTAACTGAAGGCTCAATTCGAGATTTTTTAGCTTTCCAATGAGCTATCGCGCGAGCCATGAGTTATGCATGTCATGCCAAAATAACCCAGAAACGGACATCGAAATTTGACGTTAATAATTCTTTCACTCACAACTCAGAATTCAAAAATTTGCTTAATGCAACCTACTGAATTATATTAAATATAATGCGTACACTTTAGGTGCGTACACCTTTGTTGTTCTTTTGTCAAGTTAGCTCGCGATCGTAACAGCGATAAACGCGAACAAAGTACAATATTCCCTTATGTACGCGTATACGAATTGCGATGCAGCACACGCAGGCGCTGTTCACGGTCACTGTTTTGCGATCTAGCATCGCATTTTCCTGATCGCGTACAAGTGAAAACGCGGTTAGCGCGATGCGCGTTATTTCGCGTTTTTATAATACACAGACCGCAGCATTGCTGTCTTATACAGAATGTCATTTGATGAACGCGGACAAACGTTCGAAATGGACAATGTGCTCGAACGCAAATCCCATTCGTAAATCGAAGAGCCCATCTTAAAAGTGGACTCTCGCATAATACTAGATGTTTCGTTGCTACAGTTGGGTTTACAATATTTTTGTAACTCATGGAAAACTTGTCCGAGTATACATCCACATCACGTCGGGATAGAGTATGTATCTTGTACAAAGGGGCAGCATAACTGGGCGGACCCCTCACACTTCGGCTAAAATAGGATGTTTCATTTTTGGTGCACGCAATTTCTCTTGCTGCCCCCACCTTGAGTTACCCATATTTTCGAATAGTGTGCTGTGCCCCTGGTCCTGTAAAAACAATGCTTAGTTTAAACAGATCGTAGGACATAATTCGCCAAGTTATATTGTTACAATTTTTACATTTATATATATTGAATTTTAACACAAACACTGTATGTCTATGACACCGCATTGAAATATTGACTTCTGCTAAGTATCGAATTGTCGGCAAAAGCAGGACACATCAGACATCTTCTATTTTCGTTCCAGCCACAGCATGTATCTGGCCTCTTCGTTCGCTGAAAATTTTGCCAGGGGGCATGAACCAGGGGCGTCCAATTTTGCCAGGGGTATTTTCCAAGAGAAAAACGGTTAAAAATCGTGTCAGAAACACTGCCGAAATGGTTTAGATTGAGAGAAAAAGCGATTTTGAATCAAGTTTTGACAAAATTTGCTAAATTTTTGGCTTCAGAACGGAATTGTACTACAAATTTTGACCAAAATTTTACGTACTTTGGACTGATTGGAAACAAAAAAATTTTCGAAGAGGCGGTGAACCGGTGGGAGCCCAAAATTTTGCCAGGGGAGCATGAACCGGGGGGCGCCTGTTCTGAACCAGGGGGAACCGAAAAATGCCAGGGCCCCGTCCCCCCACGCCCCCCCCCCAATTTGGAGAGCCCAGAGTATACACAGTGTCGACGCGATCTTGACATAACCTTTAAGTATGAACAATACTGTTTTCATTGCAGGTGTATATGTATTGCGATTAGTTACATATTGGTGATGTTTTTATAAGCATCCGATTAAGTAAGATGTGAAGATTGTTATGAATATGGTAATTTGCTTATAAGGAGTACTTCGACGCCTATTAATAAAATTTATTGCTTCACCATTGTTACACGATGATTATTTGACCATCAGATGTGTTTAGCATCATCGAATGAAATGAAAATCAACTCTATATCATGACGCTATATTATTAATTATAATGCATCTTTATGCAAAGCTGTATATAGTTGAAATTTTAAATTTCAAAGGCCTTGGTGTTTCTAATTTGCTTACACATATTTTGTAGTTTTTTATTAGCGAGTCAAGCTATGCACGTTTAAGACTTTCTTGATGTTACACTAAGATTTGACTGGTCAAAGAAAACCGCATTCGCTTCGCTGCTAAAAATTGTTTGCTATTATATTTTTTACTTAATAACTAATTTCGCGTTAAATATAGCAATTTTCGATAACAAAATACCTCATGTAAAAGGCACGTTTTTGAGCAGTATATAGTTGTAATCCCATGAACCGATAACACGAGCGTATTATGTGCTTCTTGTCACAGTCGACAAGCTATGTTCTGAGCAGTTTCGTATACGTAACTATTGCACTTCTGTCAAACACTTAAAACTAACGCAGCAGCAGCCGATGAATTATTAATGTTTGGAGTGATCTTTGGTTTTTAACCCAACGGTTATAACTGCTTTATAAACATTTTTGTTATTAACATAGGAACATGTAGCACCTTCTCGATTCACATGCTAAGTATTTAACATGTATATACGCTATAATCGCAAAATGTCATTTGTGAACTTTCCAGCGAGTCTCGTAAACTTGAAGAGAGTCGCCAACGAACCTCGAACAATGTAATACTCACTCAAGGTAACTAACCCAATTAAATGTTTAAAATTGTACTTTTCGCGCTTAGCCAGGGCAATTCTGGGCCGTTGATATTTTAGTCTAATTTATTCTTGCTGAAATCGAAAAATCCGCCATAATACTTCAAATTTGCTTGGCATAGGGGTTGTAAAATATTGAAAAGATTAATGATACAGTTAAGTGTCTAACGGCATCAGAACGCACGCCGCAGATACCTTTATGTAACATCTAGATATAGTTGCAATACCTATTCCAAAAATTTGCGTTTCAAAAACAGTAAACTTCAAATTTGCTTTTGTCTAAAGACTGTACAATATTTTTGGGAGGAGTAATACTGTCTATCTAGTTGAGATTATCAGATACCTTTTTGTAACAGCTAGATATGGTTGGGATACCTTTTTCAAAAATTCAAAAACAGTATATAATTGGCGTTTAACAAAAATAAATAGAATTACCTCAGTGCATTGTTCAAGAATTTTCGTCCTTGTAAATTTCGCTAATATAGTCACTCGGTTTATAACCGGCGTGTACATTTGCTGAAAATTATGCCAGGGTCTTCGAAATGTAATATTGTTAAGATTCAGCTTTTTTCAACATAAGTAGCTAAAATTAATAAATGGCGACAGAAATCTGCTAAGTCGTGTCCAGTTGAAGTTACAAGCATTTATTGCTAACTAATCAAATATTTAGCTACAAAATAGAACTTTAGTTAAAAGTATCAGTTTAGTGGGGTTTTGCTGATGGGGAAGCAATAAAAATTTGTATCGGGATTGATGTACTCGTACTCCAAGGGTTTAGCATGCAGAATCAACCAGCAGAAAGCATTAGTTCGCTTAACTCACCCACACCCCAATCTGGAGAGCCCAGAATAAATAAATTGAAGAATAGTTGATTGGTTTGTATAAATATTTATTAAGATATGTGTCGGCAATTTGTGCGCAACAACGTTCGTCGCCGATCAAATGTGGTACCGAGCACGTATTATTCAAGTGGACAAAGTTTCAAATGCAACCGCGTCGTCAAAGAGCAGCTCTTCGAATAAAGGAGCTACTGTTGTTGTTCAGTTCATCGACTACGGCAATTACCAAACTACAAAAATTTCTCGCCTCTATCGTTTGGATCCGAGCTTGGTCGATATACCGCCGTTAGCTATACGATGTTCGTTGGGTAATGGTAAGTTGATTTGATTTACCCGAACACACAGAAATGTGTAATGTACGTCGACAAATGGATGCAATCACTTTGTATGCGATGTTTGACTTTTGTTTTCATTGTTTCATTTGAGTTTATATAAAATGCTTCACCTTGTTTTAGCTGCTCGGAAAGAACAAACCAATCCCTGCTCCGAAACTGATGAGAAAAAACTACATAATAGTGATGTTTCGAAGTTAAATTTTATAAAGCGGCTTTAGCTTGATTTGGCAAGGTGGTTTTTTGGCGGTTCATGAACTTGTGTTAGCTTAACATGGCAAGAGGTATATACACTATTTTCCGTACTGCAAATATCGGTTGAAGCGCATAATTTTTAATATTCAGTTGAATTTTTCAGACTATCTGTATATTCCGAGACGCAAATAGGGGATGCAAAATCGTAGTAATTTGGAATGTCGAGGAAGGGTCAGTATTCAAACGGGTGGTTGGTAAAAATTTAGATTATTCAAAAACAGACTTCGAAATCGGCGAAAACAGCGTAAAATTAGATTCTAAGCAGTGGCTGCTCCACCAGACATTAACTGTTATTATCGAAGGTTTGCTGTAAGCAATGTATTTTTTGTTTTGGTCTGAAAAATCTAGAAGTCAGAAGCCACTGGTAAGTCTTCTGCCCCATGCTTCCAAACTCCGTCTTAGCCGAATTTGCCTCATGTTCGTTGCATTGCCGAAACCCCAACGTTACACTAGATCAGTTGAATGTTTTCCGATATTATTGTATATTAAAAACTTTTGCAATGAATTACTATTATTTCTCCGACTTCTTCAAACTACAAAAATTATACTTGGGGAAATGAGCTGGAGGGTTTCCCACGGAAATGGGGAAGCTCAAAATATCTGGGGGCCGATTTCTCACAGTTTATCTGGCGGGTCACCTAGTTTAACTGGGGGAACATAAGTATTACAGTTACCTAAAATATGTAAATTTATGATTCATAAAAAAATTTTCTCTTTATTTTAATATTTTCTCTAAAAATGAACATGAATTATACCCAAATTTATCCCGTCACACGTTTCGGGAATTTGTGGACAGGCCAGACGGAACGTCGCATATATATTATATGTTCAGTGCAGTCGATTTTTATCGATTTAATGTTTTGCCTAGTGTTTGGTTATTATTAACCCTTTGTGGACCACTGTCCACGTATGTGGACAGAACAGATAATTTACAGTAATCCTTTACTGAATCAAAAATAATGCTAGAAAATATTACCGTTGTACACATCTGTGGACTGATAATACGCATAAACGTAAAAATGTGTGATATTGTTAATCACTTAGCTATCGCTCGGTTAGTTAGGTCCTGTTCTGAGGTTGATGTTGTCGCCTTATTAGTTGTTGGTTTTGTTGCCATTTACCGGCACTGGTAGTAATTTTAGATTTATAAAAAATTTTATAGTTATTTATTAATATGTTTTTCACTATTATAAGGAAAATAAATTGTATTTTTTCGCAATTCAAAGGCAAAATATACCTAAATTCATATGTCCACGCATGTGGACAACGGGTATTTGTTATTTTGTAGCTTCAGCTGCCTCAATAAATTTTGTAAAGTTATTTATTGTTTTCTTATTATAGATTATTAGTTTTAAGTCATGGCTAGTATTCCTAAATTTAAAGACTGCAATATAGAGTCGAGTAGTGACGATTCTAGTGGTGACAGTGATTTTGATCCCGATGAACAACCTCACAGTGATGATAATACTCGATCTGAAAACGAAGACCAAGGCCAGGAAACTGAGCCAGACCAACTTCTGCTAAACAGTCGCATAGTGTGGAGGGCGATCGATAATTCGTACAACGGTGGGTTAATAAAGTTACTGTACGTTTTACGGGTTTACGTATCTATATATAACGGTAATCCAATATAGCTTAAAAATATCGTCCTATAAACTGCAGTGAAATTTTGTATATATTTTTAGAAGCTCTGTTGTCGGAATAGTGTACAGGCGTCTGAGCACCTGGTTCAGTAACCCTCATCGTTATCGCCGTACACTCCGCTGTCTCTGATGTTTGGTTGACAGCAATATCTCCAACAATACGTAACTGAACGAAGAACGACATAAAATAACGATTGCTACATTAAGTTTAATGTAAAAGTTATTTTTAATGCATTTTAAATCCACTATACCTTCATTTCTTCCATCATCTGTTTTACTATATGTAAATTTCGAGGACAAGGTTCCGGTTCCGGATCCGGTAAATTTCGGTTCCGGTTATGCCCTGGCTATTATATATCCAAGGCTTACTTGTTTAAGCCTGAACACCTGGGTTTTATTTGGGAAATCATCTTACTATAATTATTTAATACTGATATTAATGTACTTGTGTGTGATAAAACCTAGACCTTACTCACGTAGCAGCCCTTCACTTTACACCGCAGCAGATTCTTCTTTGGAACTCCAATCCAATAAATAAAATCCGATATATCCAAACTCGTTGAGAGTAACTCTACAGCCTTATACTAAGCACGCAGTTCTCTGCATGGAAATCAGCAAGAATAAACAAAAAGCATAACAGAAGAAATAACGTCGAGAACGCATTCTTTGCGCACCAAAATCGGTGAAGACAAATCAAGACAACTTCCAACTGAAACAAAACTTGATAAATATATATGTACTATGTTAGCTAATAAGTGTTAAGCGAAAATATGTAAATTAGCTAATAATAATAATTGTAATAATTATTATAAAATTTAATAAATTTCTGCGTTTGGAAGGTTGGTGGGATGGGGTTATATAATAATAAAATTTGTGAAAAAGTTGCTTTATAGTTTTGTGATCCGGTTTTGGGTAGGCTTTTCGGGTGGTTGGGTAGGCTTGCGCCCGGGAAACCCTTTTGTAGCCTGGAAAACCCCCAATAACACGTAATCCGGCCGCAGCTAGACTCGCGACGTGACAATAAGCCATCTATGTGACCTCCGTCGATAAAAATATTAAATAAAAATAACTAATACAAAATGTGAATAAATACTATCATTGCGCCGTCACGACTGCTTTCATGAACGTAAAAACAAGACTGACTGCAAACTAAAAATGTAAGTTTGAAATTAGGTTTAGCTAATAAAATAAACACCAATTTATGCAAATTACGTTGTTAGGTTACAATTTTTAGAAAGGAAAATTTTAAGAAAAGAAAAATTAGGATAGGATTTTTAGGGAACAATAAGTAGGTGCAAACTGAAAAACCCGAATTTTAAACGATTTGGACCCCACTTGCCTACCGAACTCCCGACAATCAAAATATCATGTGAAAGATTAAAAGAAAAAGCAAAAATATGCTATCGAACTACTAGCTATGTAATATTTTATATATCACCGGTTAGAAGACTATTGTAAGGATAAAATTCGCAAAAATTTTAAATGTTATAATATAAACATTTGTCCCCTATCCTTCGTTATATTGGACTGCACTACGTTTATAAAGTACTTTTTATTTTATAAAGCAACATTTGCACATTCTGTTTAGGAGGGTCCCTAATACGTAGAAACTCAAATCAATCTACCTGATGCTGGTAATTCGACAATATCATAAGGAGATTGCCTTAACCCTTGGGTGTCACAGGCCCGTCGGTTTAGGAAAAATAGGCAATCGGCGGGAGTCGAGCAGATTCACGGAGGGTAGACCCCTATCTCTCAAAGGACGCCACTTCAGTTTTACCCAACTTACCCCTATTTCGCTGATTTGAACTAAAATTTTCCGCATGTCTTCGATGCGAGGCGATGGGTGGGCGGTTAACATTCGGGATGCAAATATGGCTTGAGGGCGCCGTCCCTTTATCGACACCTATGTCATAGCATTTGTTAACAGGCATAATTAAATTCGATACCCTTGAGGAATGGTTGAATAGGTGCGGAGCCTATGGGGGCGTTGTGGACACACAGCTTGAGGAGTATCCGACATTAAGGGACAGTTCCTACCCTCCTATCACCACCTATACCGTTATTCTTGTTAAGTGACACACATGTCACTTTTAGGGGCCTTAAGTTATAACGTTAGAAAAAGAACAGCTTAGAGCAGGTGCTCGGGGAGCGGCAGCCCCCGACTTAGGCTGAGGTTTAGTACATGGCTCATATTGAAACATTAACTTAGGCTAATACTAAAGCTTAGGCTTAGTATATCGAGAAGGGCATAGCATGCATTTCATTTTAGCCCCTAAAGGTAGATTGGCCATAGATTCAACAATGTCGTTAAGTTTAAACTCCTTTTCTATAAATTTCACAAAAACACGGCCGCCACATGTCATATGTAGCCTACGTGGTGCTAGGGATGTTTAGTCCCACCGTAGATTACACACAAACTACGTTAATTTTCACCCGAAATACTCCAATGATATTTTCAGTTGTGTTTTACTTACTTATTCCTAGGGCCTTAATGTGTCACAATTTATCAACAAATATCGTTTATTTCTTTCAGTACAATACAACAAAATACAACCAAAACATATGAACGGCTGAACCGTACTCACCTTGACTGCGTAGCTTGTGAGGCCGACAGAGGCCCTGATCCAACTGCGCAACCGTTTAAATAACTTCTCTAAACACGATTTCTTGGAACTCAAAAGAATCCTAGTTCTTAAATCTCTCTAACCCGTTAATTTTTAATATAATGGTTGCCAACCGGGTTGTGGATTCTCAAAATTGTGAAATTCGCTCTCTAACATAAATTTTAATTTTGGCGTTGGAGAACTACCTTTTATAAAATTCTTGGAATCTCTAACTCATAACAAATTTTAAGATTTTACAGAAAATTCAGCAGAAATACACTTTCATATCCGCTAATGTAAGTGTAACAGTTAAGGCACCCAGGGGCTACACTCAAATCCGATAAGTAAGCAAACTATAGCCCCGGCACACACATATTGTAAAATTTTATATTATTTTAAACTATCTTAAAGTTATAATTTTCAAGAATTAAATAGATTCTTATTAACAGAAATGACTGAGGGGATGAGGTCCGTAACTCCTTAAACGGGTAGGTCAAATGTGCCCAAATTTTGT